>VXBJ01007131.1:508247-626840 GCA_013400055.1 Nycticryphes semicollaris
TGCGGGCCACTCGTCCCCGCTAGTGTCTGATCCGGAGTCGGAACTCGACTGACTGGGTACTTCCGGTTTGCCGTACCTATTTGTCCGGCTCCGGCCCCGCCCACCTCCCTTGCGGGCAGGACGTTCCCGCCGCCTTAGCTCACCTCTTGGCACGCCCCGCCTCCCTCTGGGCGGGGTGTTTGCCCTGTTAGGGCATTCCTGTAGATGACTCTGATTGGCTCTGCGCCCCTCGGTTACTCTCTGCTCCTCTCCCCGCTCACTCCCACCGTTCTTCTCCCTCTCGCTCTCCTCCCCCTCCTGTTTGCGCGCGCTTATCAATTCTAGCGCTTCCTCGTTGTTCCCGCCGGAGACATCTTCGCTCCGCCCTTCTTTTTTTTCGGCGCCCCATCTTGGGGCGCATAGGGCGGCGGTCTCGGCCGCTATTGGCTATAGGGAGAGGGGGGGCCTATCTTTCCGTACATCGCGGGATCTTCCGGTCGCCAGACCCTGTACTGCAACAGTGGGCTCTGTAAAGAGATACTCTAAAGGACAAAACAGATCTGAGAACTGATAAAAGAGCTGGGGTCAAAGTCCCAATAAGAAACTACTATCCTGCTGCAAGGGAGATGAAATAGAGACCAATAAAGGGAATCAAGGGCTCTTCAACATCCTGAAACATGAAAAGGAAAGATAGGAAATGTGGGATTGCAGTTGGAGCATTGTAGACTGCATGTGAGATTCCAGGGCACTTAAGGATGGCATGGCACCATCACCTAACTAGAGAAGAAAAAACAAGGGAATTATAGACCTGACGTCCTAATATCCCTCTGTGAGAACTCACAAGAGTGAGCTACTGACCAGTTATTCTCCAATCTCCTAGGTAGATTTTGTAAAAAAAGAAATATGGCTGGAATAGATTTGTTGATGTTTTGCTGAGGACAAATCATATCAAACTAATTTGATTCCGTTCTTTGACAGGATAACTGGCCTCATGGCTGGGGGGGGGTCAGCGCTAGATGTGATATGTCCTGACTTTGGTAAGGCTTCTGGCACTGTCCCAGAAGACATTCTCATAAGCAAGCTGAGGAAATGCAGCCTATTTTGACTCACAATACACAGAGCTCAGTGTCAAAGTCAGAGAGCCTTCTGGGGGAATTCTCTCCAGTGGCTGTCCCGGGTCTAGGTCTGCTGCGGATTTTCATCGGCAGCTTTAGGAAATCGCTTTGCTATAAAATTTCCTGGTGATATTCAGCTAGGAGGGGCTGTGAGCACCCGTGAAGGGCAGGAGCAGAATTCCTGATAAACTGCAGGTATTGTCCAAGGCAACACGATAAGTTTCTGCAGAGCAGCGGGCACTGACCTGCGGGGAGGTGGCTGGTGTGAATGTGCAGACACAGAGCAAGGCCCAACAGGCAAGAATCCAGCAGAAACCACTGCTCAGTAGCTGCAAGAGGAGAATGTGAAGAAACCGAAGAACTTCACCTTATACAAAATGCTCTTACAACAGGGACAGTGATCAGTTGTTTTCCATGCCTGTGTGAATAAAGGTGTCAAAAAGAAATTGCAGGGCCAAAATCCCCCCACATTTGGGTTTGCTGTTACTTTTCTTTTTCTACCCAAGATGCTACTGAAGAAGAGAAGGCAATCGGTTCTCTTTTGATAGCTTTTTAAAGAGCTTATGGGACAACCATGGTGTTGATAGAGGCGTGAAGGCACTCTGTACAATATGCCTTAATGCCAAGAAGGTGCCCAAGGGACCATCTGAAAGCATTGTTGAAGCTTTTACATTGAGATTATTTTTTTTCCTGCATCCTTTCCATGCACCCAAGTTGTACACAAATAATTATCACAAAACAGGACCAGTGTCTCTGTAACTCAGGCTTATTTTCTGAGACAACAGATACATCTTCCTGGTATGGTAATTTTAACTTCCTATCTTACACCCCTCAAAAAAAAAACAACCAAAAAGCAAACCCCAAAGTTGCTTGGATGGTCTATGTTTTTAATTCACCTGGATTTCATACCAGTCTCAAAGTACTTCCTAGATCTGTGTTATTTTTTTATTGCATTTTTCATACCGGGCTGGTTTCTGAGGGCATGTGGAGAAGGTAGGCCACAATTTTTCTTTTAGCCACAGCTCCCACTCAGCTTGCCACGTATGTAGCAATAGCAGTGGCACTGTGTGGGATGCTGGTGAATGCTCACATTTAGGTGAAGTAGGAACATCTGATGAGCTCATCAGCCTCACATCATGGAGCCTGCAGGCTTCATGTCTTAAGATTGAATTACCCCCTGAAGCCAAGTGTGAGGAAGGTCTGGGTTTCCCAGTTCAAAGTGGAGAGAGGCCAAATGCTTCTGCTGCTGGCCGTGGGGACAAATGTGAGTGACACACACACACTCACACACACACACACACACCCCCGTCAACCTGCCAGGATGCCCTGTGGGCCTGAGATGCTGGTTTCTCTCCACCACCATATGCCACCAGGCAAAGCACAGACCCCTCTGGGCAAAGGGAAGGCAAATGTCTATGTGTGTGGTTGGGTAAATCTGGTCATGGTGTTAATTATCTAGATATTCTAAATAGCTCATTTAAATACTGGGAGGTCCTTAATCCCTTCCCCTTGTGGAGGCAAGTTGGGAGCCCTGTCTTCTCTGCACTGGCACACATAGCTCTGTTATTAACAGGCTGGCTGCTGCTGGTACGTGCACACAGGTAACATCAGTCATTAAAACCATTTTTTTCACCCATACAATATTCCAAAGGTGCTTGGTGACAAGCACTTTTCTAGCTTGTGGCCAGGGCTGGCCAGTTCTCAGCAACTGCTGTTCGCATTTGTGCAGGCTGGTTCCTACACCAAGGTCAGGGCTGCGATCACTCCTTGGCAGAATTAACCTCCTCCAAAAAAAGTAAAAAAATCCCCAACAATTAATTCTTGGTGAATGATATAAGGAACAACCTGCATCCAGCTAACACCCAAGTGTGGCTGAGGATGGGTTGAAATTTCCATGACCAATCTCTTGGATACCCTTCTGTTACTATCTGTCCTATTGCTATCAACAACTGGGCAATGGTCATTCCTCAAAGGTCTTGTTACCGAGCCTTTATCTCAACAGTGTCCAAGTACAGCAGTACCGGTTGTCCTCCAAAATGCTTTCCCAAAGCAAAGTGCTGTGTCGGTGGAGACACACAGGTAGGCACCATCCCACCACAGTGGTGGGCCAGGGTGGCTGGAGCCTAAGGTGGCATGTGCAGCTGATGGGGCCTTGTCCTTGCAGATGGTGCTGTGAGATGAGGTCATGTTGCTGCTTTGGGATAGAGGTTGTTGGTGGGGTCTTCCCACACCAAGGCCAAATGGTTTGCAAACCAGTCCAGCAGCCCCAGCTGTGGAATCAGAGGAAATGTGCATCACAGAATATTTTTAATTTGTGCTTGTCCAGGAGAGCCTTGATTGCACCAACACCACAGTAATTGCCACAAAGGTGACAAAGCACATTCCAAGAGCTGCAAATGCCTCCTCCCTGGCTTAAAACCTTTGCTCACTGGCTCTAGCAAACAATTCATTCTTCCTGTACTGTACTACAGCTCATTCCCAGCGCCTGCATGACCCTGTCACTCAGCCCAACTCACTCCAGGATGGTGCCCTTCAGTCCTGGACCTAAGGCTTGGCAACTGTGGGGACCAGGATGCTTCTTCCCCTTTTTGTGGCCAGGCTAGTGGGCTTTGCGGAGCTTTGGCAGCCCCAAAGGAGCAATGAAAGCACAGCCTCCCTCCCCACAGTCACACCACCATGGCCTCTGTTCCTACAGCTCAGGCACCCAACTGGGTGTCCTCCCACCCTGGGTTCCCCCAGTGTAATGGGCTGCACCAGCCACCCATTTGCTGCAGAAAGGCACAGGGGAACAGTTCTGGCACAAAACTCAGTGCAAAGGGGATTTGGGGAGTCAGAGCCTCAAATACAAGTGGAAAAAGGCAGTCAGTGGTGATGCTGGGTGAGGAGGTGGCACAGGGCTGGCCAAATCTAGGCCTCTCTTCCCAGCCAGCTTGCAGGAAAAAGGTGAGTGATGCCACTTCACAAACTGTTTTTTACCCAAAGGCTGATTTTTGCCTTCTGGCATCCATGGAGTGCAGCATCACCTGGGGAGGCAAAACATGTGGGGTGCTTGGGGTGCCCCCCTCCCCGTGTGAGAGGAGTGGGAAGGCAGACAGAGGTACCACCAGCCTCACACCACGCGTGGTCCTTAGACTATGTCCCTGTGCTGTGGCTGTCCCCAGGGACAAAGCAGCTCCTTTCATGCTGTCTGTTTTTCCCTCCTTAGGTCAGGGCATGTTATTTTCCTGCAACCACAGCAGGGAAGGGGCCTTGGTGAGGAGTGGGGATGGAGGAGAGAGGGAGGCTGAAAAGGCTGCTGAGGGAGGCCAGCGGCTGCCACAGGAGCTGACAGGAGAAACAGAGGGCAAGGATCAGCAGCAACAATAACCCCAGCCAAATCTCCTCTCTGCCTGCCAGCCAGCCAGGGATGAGTGCCTGCAGGGTCATCCTGGCAGGACTGAAGTACAGGGCTGGGGCAGAGCAGGGAAAAAAAAAAAACAGCCAGAGACAGAGCCACCAAGTCTAGGGACCTGCCCAAAAGAAAGCAGGAGCAAGCAGATAGCAAGACCGAAAATAAAACATAGAAGCTGTAGCAATAAATAAATAAATAAATAAGTCCTCAAAGGCACCAAACTTGCTTTTTTTTCCAGCTTGCATATTTTTTAATGAAGTAAAAAATAAAAGAAACACTCCACGGATGTTGTTGGGCTGGCGCAGATCACCCTCATGCATGGAGGGCACAAAGGTCCCCATGCAGTTGGCACTCCTGGCAGCCAGCTACCCCCCTCCCTGAGCCCCTCTCGAAGGTCAGCTGAAGAAGGAAGCGGATGAAAAGCATGTGGTGGACACAGCACAAGCAATGGAAGAACGGCATGGCAACTCCCCAGGCCAGGCTTTACCCACGGGTGGGTGAGCTGGCATGGATAAAATAAGAGCTCAACAGACTTCATATGTTCCAAATCAAAACCAGCAATGATAATAAACCTTCCCCTTGAGAGCTGCACTTTAAACCCTCCTCCCCTCCAGATAGCATCTGGGAGCTTTTGTAATTTTTGTTTCAGTGTCACCCATGTCCCTGGCTGGTGGGCAGTGGTGGCGGTGGCTGGTGGCAGCAGTATCTGCTCTTGGTGGCTGTTGGCACAGCTGGAGGCCAGAAAGACCTGTAAGCTTGGCAGGAGCCTGGCCTCGAGGTTTCTTGCCCATCTTTTTCAGGCCCTTTCCCAAAGGTGTGGCATGAGGAGGGTAAGGAGGCAGGAGGTCAGATGCTTGTTGGCTTCAAACCCAACAGCTTTCATTCACGGTGGGCTCCCACCAGCAAAGCTCCTGCTGCTCCTCTGAGAAAGATGCTTCTTCTCTGTTTTATGTGTATACACACATTTATATGGAGATATCTGAGAAACATTTTGTATGAAAATAAATACTTCCTCTGTGTCTTAAGGACCATCATCACTCTCATCTAGTCACTTCCTATAATGTTACATCTCTTTTTTTGTCCATGACAACCTTGTTGCCATTGCTTTTTTCTTAACCTATGGCTACCTCCTGCCTGCCTCCTGGGGCAGCAGAAAGCACTGCAGCAGGCAGAGATGTACATTTTGTCATATTCTCTCTTACTCACTACCTCCCAAGGTCTGGCTTATTATAGGGAACTTTATGAAGAAAACACTTCCTTTTCCAGCACCTGTTTCTTGAGAGAATAGATTTTCTTCGTCTTGAAAACACTTTACAAAGAATAAGGTTTTCACATCCTCCTCCAGGGCTCTCCATTAAGAAATATGTTTCTAGATAGCACTGCTTATATAGATATAGGTATAGATTTTATTTATTTTTATTACCAACCCAACATTTCAATTTGCAGCCATTGATGGAATTCAAGACATACTCTCATCGTGATTGCTTGGGTTTTTTCCCCTTAAAAAGAAATGCACTTCAGATGAAAAGGATACCTTTTTGTCTATCTGGTGTTCCTGAAAGGTGTTTGAGATGCTACAGGAGTCCTGATGTGGGTGGCAGTTTTTAAGCCTTTCAGTGGCCTGAGGACCACCAGCAAGATGCGGGCGCTGTAAAAAGTGGGGCAGCAAAGGAGTGAAAGGGCAGCCACACCACAGCTCAGGGTGGGACGGGGCTGGGAACAAACGGGCACGCTATCCAGAGGCTCCTGAATTCATTTCCACCTCCGAGCAGGAGGACAACGCAGCAAACCCACCACCACCCCTGCTGCAAGGAGCTGGTACCACTTTCCCTGGCCCCCTTGCTCCCCTGAGGGCGTACTCCCCTGCGTAGCCATTTATTTCTTCATCGGTTGTAAATTAACATAATTTTCTCTCCCTGCAATACCACAAGCTCGAGGTTAATTATACAAAGAGAAATGCCATAGTCAAAATATACATGATACGTATTAGATTAGAAGGTAGGGGCTTGGGGGGGTTTTTTCCTCCTTTTTTTTTTTCTTAGCCCAGGCAGGTGATTGAGATGCTACATGCTCCAGCCTTTGTCACTGAATGTGTGTGTGTCTGTGTGTCTGTGTTTGTATTAAAAATATATCAGTCTTGTGATGTTCTTAAAAAAGAAAGAAATGGAAGGCAGCGAGGGAGGAAACAGGTAATAGTGAAAAAGTTCTTTGACTGTATCAGTCTTTTGTGGCTTCAAAAAATACACATGTTCAATTCCAGCACTGACAGCAGCTTGAAGCTTTAGAGTAGACTTTAAACATTTTTTTTGTTTCAGTAGTAAAAAAGAAAGAAAAATAACCAAGCAGTGTCCCCCCCAACCAAAAAGCAATAAGCAAACAAAAAAAAGGAAAAAAATTAAATTCCTGACCTGACTTCTGCAATTCTCAACCAGTAAAAACAAGAAAACATCTCCTTACAGCAGAAGGGTGCTCAGGAGGAAAGGAGACAAGCCCCTACAGGAGGGGTGGCCTTTGGAGATGGCTGAAACTTCTTAATCTCATTGAATGGGGTCAGTGGCTGGGTTTATTGTGTTTTGTTTTATTTCAACGCTTGCCATTGCTGCTTTTTTTTTTCTTTTGTATCATTTTGGGTGGGTTTTGTTTGTTCTGGTTTTTTTTTCCCCTCTGTGATGGTTTTGCCCTTCATGGTGCCCAGTCGTCCGACCATCTGGGCAGCAGCAGCCCCTGATGGACAGACGCCCCCTCCAGTGAAACCACGCTTCCAGGACTGGTGTCCAGTGAGGTAACGGAGGAGGGGTTCCCTCCCCCCGGCGGCACCGTCCCTCCACTGCCTAAAACCCCTTGATGTAGCAGTAGGCCTCCAGGGTGGCGAACAGGATGTACAGCAGCCAGAGGCTGACAAAGAGCAACATCGTGGCCACTTTGCACCCCCGGGGGCCACCCAGCTCCCCCCCGATGTGGGGCCGCCGGCGGTAGAGGAGGACGCTGATGCAAATGAAGGCGAAGATGGTGAAGAGGGTGACGGAGAAGGCCAGGGTGCCTGCTGACACCTGGAACTCCTGCCCCTGCGATGCCCAGTAGATGGCCGCCACTGACCACGCCAGCCCAATGCCCAGGAAGACGTTGACGGCGTTGCTGCCCGTGACGTTGCTGATGGAGGCATCGGCGTACACATCCTGGATGGCTGCTGCTTTGCTGGCGAACGTGTCTGGGGTTAGGGTAGGAGAAAAGAAGGAATCACTGGGGGTCCAAGAGGAGAAAACGGCAACCCTACATGTCTAGGGGACAAGGGAGGCTCAGGTGTGGCACTGGCCAGGTTGGGACACAGACCTCCCCTGGTGCACACCCCCTTCCCATGTCCAGAGACCCCATGTTGCCACCAAGTGGGGTGCAGACCTTGCCTGGGGACAGGGTTTTATAAAACCTTTTCCCAGTCTGAACCCCATCCCATGACAGAGCTGCTTCCCTGGGAGCAGGAGAGCCACTGGAGCATCTTCCTCCCACCCCATCCCTTCCCTGTGGCTGTCCCACCTGGTACAGAAGTGCCGAAGGCAACAAAGACGACAGCGGTCACCGAGTCCTTGAGGCCGATGGTGCAGCCAAAGTGGGAGGCAAGGTCTCCGATGACAGCTGTGAGCATGCCGATGATGAGGATGGAGACAACGAAGCAGGCCCAGCCGTTGCAGTACTCGGTGGGGGGCACACAGGCAAACAGCACCTTCCAGAAGACAGTCAGGAAGTGCATCACATAGTCAAAGCAGGATGGCAGGCGCTCCTCACCGGACTCATCCTCGTCCTCATCACCCGCTGCAAACAATGTGGAAGGGGAGGTCCAGAACTCATTATAGGGCAGGTCAAGATTATGGGGGTGGACTGCAGCCCGTGCTTGGCTTCCCACCCCAGGGCTCCAAGGATGCTGCTTTCCTGGGGCAAGGCAGTGTGGTGCCAGCCATAACAGTGGGCTCATGGCACACCAGGTCCTTCAGTGACGGGTGAGGTTTGGCAAGAGGGGTGCTTCTCTGAACACTGCAGAGCCTGCTGGGCTGGTGAGTGGCAGAGGGGTGCGTTGTACTCATAGAGAGACAAGTCCCACCCCCATCCCTGTTCCCATCCACAGGCAGTCACTTGGTATGTGTCAGCCTGTGGAGATCACTGTTGAGAGGCACAATGAAGTCACACAGGTAAATGATGTTTGGCGGGGTAAAATAGCAGAAGGTGATAGAATTTGGAAACTCTTGGTTTTCCTGCACCAGAGCCTGGTCACCAGCAGCATCGCAGGAAGACATTTCTCATCTGTGTGAGGGGATCAGCAGCAGTGCTGTACCCCTTGGAGGGGTTCTGTCCTTAGCCTGGTGGGCCAGGTAAGCCCCAAGACTGGAAGCACTGCTGGTTTTTGTGTTGATACAGGATGTTGGAAATAAATTGGAGGGAGAGAAAGCAGTCAGGGAGCACAGAGCAGAAGACAAGGGAAGGAGATAGAGAAACATAAAAGCAGGCCAGCTCTCTCCAAGGACGGAAGTATTCTTTCCACAGAAGAAGTTTCTCTTAATTGTTAGAATGAAAAAAAAACTGTTTGCATGTGGTAACCTTCCCTACTCCCCGAAACTCTAGTGGCTGTGGCACACAGCACATCATCCATCAGCAGGAGCTATATGACCAGGACAGCACTGGGCACACCAGAGTTAGCAGCCCAGCCAGGATGGGATTTTGCTGCCTGTATGCTCGTAACCAGACCACTGAAGCAGCAGGAGCACTGCCAGTGGAAATAAAGTCTTTGAAAACTGGCCTCCTGGATGGCTTCACACCAAAAGATGGATCTCCTGGATTCCTAGCCAATGCATCTGCAAAAGCCCAGTATTTGGAACAAAGGAGCTCTTTGGACTGGCTTTTCTGATAGCCACTATGCATGCAACAGCTGAGCATCACTGAGCAGGCAGATGCTGTTTTGTGAGCCCAGACAGATTTCATCCCAGGCTGCATGAACCCTGCCGATGCTGGTGTGAGTTTTCTGATGTCCCCCTCACCTGCACTGACAGTAATGGCCTCCATGAACTGGTCCCTCCAGGAATGCGTGCCTACAACCAAAGCCAGGTTCGTCTTCTTAATCAGCTTGTCCACGGTGCTCTGTTGTGGGAATAAAGATGCAGAGCAATTAAACTGGCTGCTGGTGGGAAAGGCTGACCTTGCAGTACACTGTCATCTCACAGACTCTTCCCAAACTGTGGAGGTATAATAAACTCTCTCCCCATCACTTTATTGCATTGCATACCCCTTTCCCTGAAAACACAGTCACCCCTGCCTCCTTGGTCCTGCTCTCCATGGCTGCTCTTCAGTGCCACACAGCTTTCCCATCCTGGAGGACCCTCCAGACAACTACTGACCTTGAACTCATAGGATTCCTCAATGATGACTTCTAGTTTGGGATGCTCGCCGAGTATTGGTTTGCCCATCTCTGCAATCCTCTTGGCTTCCTCCTCTTCAACCGTCAGCTTCCTTTCAGACACCTCTGTGAAAGTAAGGTCAACACCAAACTGTAGGCAGCAGCCCTGGAGCACCAGGGCACCACAGACGCTTGTCTGCAGGACCTGAGCATGGGCTTCATGAGCAGCCCCTTCAGCTTGCTAAACTCACACAGTGACTGGGGGGAGTGGTGGGGTGTTGGGCCACAGAAATAAAGGACTCAGATTTCTGAATTTCACTTAGCCACTGAGAACATAAAACCCAAGATTTTAATTTATTTTAAAAAAACCCCAAAATGTTTCTTCAGCCTGCATTGGCGCTCTTGTATTACATCTGCCCGCCCATCATCCCTGCAGCAGCAATATCGTTGTTGAGACTGAGGGTCATTCCACCATTTGGCACAAGACAGCTTTAACACCCTGATGTGTTCCCTGGTTTGAAAGAACAAGAGGCAGGATGTTTTTATTCCCCTTTGATTAGGAAATTACTGTTGGCACCCTGTGCCATCCAGTGCCTGATCTAATGCTCAGTCACAGATACCCATGCACACAGGTCCACGTTCCTAGCATTTGGGAAGATGAACAGGAAGAAATAAGAACTAAGTGAGTTTTTTTCTTTCATATTACTGGATGGTTAGTTTCTGCTAGAGGAAACTAAACCAGGAGCCCAGGTCAGCAGCATGCTGAGACGACTGTATCAGGCTCATCTTGCTGATGCCCCAGCAAACACAACAAGGAGCCTGGGGAGTTTCTGGTTGCCTGGATGGGAAGGAGCACTCTGACCAGCAGGAAGGGTGCCCTGGCGATGTCCCCAGCCCTGACCAAATCTCCTCTCCCATCCACACACTCAAGTGCAGGCATGTGCTGATGGACTCTCTGAAAAGCTTTGACATATCAAGGAAGAAGCTGGGTTTTGCTTGCCCTTCCTGTGTCTGACCAGTCGGGACTGCAGCACAGGGCCCAGGCGAGCCTGGGAGCAGAAGCTGAAGCTCTGCAGAACCTGGGATGGGTACCACAAATTTAGAGCATCTTGTTCTGGCTAAAGTGGTGGGCCAGATGTCACCCAAGGTTTCCTGTAGAATTCACAAACGGCTCAAGGTAATGCCTCAGATATCATTAATCCCATGTGGCCTCCAGCAGATCTCATACTTCGCACTGAAAATCACACGGAAATTACCAACTCTCCATGAAGTCTAGTTGCACACCCTGGCTTCTCTTCATCAATCCAGCTGGATTGATTGCAAAAGCTGTAAGTCTTGCAAGACTTGCAGAGTTTATAAAATATATAACTCTTGTGGCAGGTGACATTATTATAACCCATTTCAGAAGCAGAAATAACTTCATCACTTGAAATCAATGATGTACTTCAAAACCATCGTTGCCTAGCTCAAAGACAGCATACTCTGGATTTTGGGAATCCCCAAAAGTTTGCAGAGAAGTGAGCGCAGCACCTGGAGAAGGTGGGCAATGCAGCCAGGCAATACAGCATGCCAGAAGGGTAAGGGGGCAACTGTAGTCAAAGGCCAAGCAAGTACAGGTGAGGGGGCCAACTGAGATGGAGAACTGCAGAAACAGGGGCGTTCTGCCTTATGTAACATTTGGGAGACACAAACCTATGATCCTCAAAAACAAGATTCATGTTAATTATATTAATTTGTGCAGGGAGTTAGATGAAACATACATCTTGCTTTCCAAGGCAGGGATCAGGAAAGTCCAGTCTCTGCTTCTGCCTGGAAGCGTATGAAGATGTCAAGATGTATCCGTTGTCGAAAATGCAGATGCTTACATTTCAGTAGCCATGCCACACATCCTGTCTGAGCTCCACCATCACCTGAAGCTCACGGGAGGAGGCACCCTTAGCTCTGTGAGGCCCAGCCTGGCAGATGAGCCCAGCAGGGGTTGACATCTGCTCACAGTACTGAGCTGAGCAGCAGCACAGCAGCCATCCCGTTAGGGCCACAATGCCCGGACTTGGTGACAGTCCAGCTCACTACAGCCTTCGGTGGGAAGTAACTACACGAGAAAAGCTGTGGCCACTGCTGGCAGCACGGTCCCTTGGGCTCTAAACCACTGGCTGCAGTTGCCCAGCGCAGGAAGCAAATACCTGGAATCAGAGGACCTGCCCTGAAAACGGGGAATATTGGGCAGAATTTCCTCAGCTTCACAACTGCAGGAGAAAAGATGCAGTGTAGCCTCAGTCTGTACTTTAACAGAACCGACAAAAGCCTTTGGCACGGTAAGACAACACGGAGCCTCAGGCAGATATTAGCTACCTAGGCACAGCAGACGGCAATCCGGTCTGTGAGCACAGGCAGTGCAGAACGCCGTCGGGAACCGTATCCAACGCGGCTTTATCCCAGAAACTGGCATCTTGTTCATGCTGGTTTATGTACCTGTGCCAAGCAGGAGAGGGCAACACCTGAAAACCTCCTCTGGGGAAGAAGAGCTCCTGTGTCTCTTCTGACTGTGCGCCAGGTCCAGGGCGGTCGGGCAGGCTGCGTGGGAATGCCTGTGTCCACGGCCAGAGGCAGGACCTTTGGCTTCTGGCAGGTGGCTTTGCTGTCTCTGCAAGCCACCTGCAGACCACTTGCTGATTTTATAAGCACGGCAATCACTTGCCAGGCAGCTCTTAGAACAAATCAAGCAACACATCCGTGTCCAGGAGTGGACAGACTGCTCTAAGCCTGGGGGCTGGATGCAGTGTGAGCGTGAGACAGGGCACTCCACCTAATCGAAGGTACTTAACACAGCACTGGAGTGCTGTGGGACTTGCGCTGTTTCAGAGGTCACCTTGTCAGCAGAAGTGCCGCCAGGAGTACCTTGAAGCCCCAGATCGGCCACTCATAGTGAAGGGACAAGCTCACCAGTGATGAAGACCTGCCACCAGCTGACAGCACATCCACTGAGACATGAATAATGGAGGCCTTGCTGTCACCACACAGCTCCTCTGCCATGAATATGGAGAACTGGGGCATGGAGAGAAGAAACACAGTTGCCCACGAAAGCCTGTCAAGGATGTCCTATGGGGGGAGGTGATCGATCAGCTGAACACCACTCCCAGGGTTTCAATGCCTGCTGCAAACAAACTGCAGAACATGCATAGGCAGCATCTCCAAATGGGCAGAAATGTTACTAGAGGAAACTTGCAGATAATGATAAAAAGAGGGAATTACATCAAGCTTCATTAAAAAGCAGATACATTTGTGAATGTGCAACGCACAGAAACCTAACAAACTTCAAAGGTGCACCTGAAAACATTTAACCTGCCATTGTATTTTCACTAAGCCTCTGACGTGTGACACAGATTAAAAGTTACATGTCAATATTGTGCTGGATCTTGCTCAATTCACTCCTGCAGGTGACCCATAGGTGCCGAACACCAGGCTGCTGATTGTCCTCTGAAGTGAAGGCAGTGCCCTTTGTGGTAAGAAGGACAAATTTAGGAGCCCAGTTGACATGTCTCTTGCCCCAACCTATACTCACCATACAGTTAAGGGGGAGAGCACCTTCAAAGAGCAATAGAAAGCACCTATATGAATCCACCACTTCCCACCTACCATTTAGGACACCTGAGCACACCGTACCAGGAATCAGTGCTAACCTCTGCCAAACACCAGACCCCAACCTGAACCTGCTCCAGGCCTACTGGGTCTGTCTGTTCTGATGAGATGCTGAGGACTGTGCGCACAGATCCAGTAGCTGAGAGGAAATAAACCTTGCAACATCCCAATGGCAGAGCACACTCCCAGTGCTCCTGCCTTTCAGGGAAGCACTTCAGCCAGCAGCAGGGTGCACCAGCCTGCCCTTTGAGTCACAGGAGGCTGCTGTCTTTGCAGCGAGCGTGGGGCATGCTCCCACACAGGCTATGGTAGCCACAGGCCCCCACATCCTGAGGAATCAGGTATATGGACAGGGGTCTTGGAGGGCTCCTGTGGGAAGCAAGGACAGGACATGGCTGAGGTGTGTCACACATCACCCCAGTGCAGTAGCCTGCAAAGGACTGCGATACATAAACCAAAAAGAGCTGGGGGGGAAAGACATACTTTTAATTTGGAAGGTCAAGTCTGTCAAGGTGAATGCTGCCAAGCCGCAGCTTAATTATTAACTAGCCTGATTTCTGTTTGTATCAGCATCAGTACCTACTTTTCAATGCAGCTTGCACCCTGGACTCCCCGCTGTCAACCCCAATTAAGCCTGATAAGGTCTGGATATGCCCAGCAAGAAGAAACAATTGCCAGGACCTTCTGGGCTGCCTCCACCTCCTCCCTGGGAAGGGGAAGGTGGGGAGAGAGGGGTCCCCTAAGCCCTGCCTACTCTGGGACACAGGTGTGTGCTACCATCGAGTGCTGGCAGCCTTTCTGGGCTACAGGAGCACACACAGGCTGCTAAGGCCAGGGAAGCTGGGGCTGCACCAAGGTACTCTGGTCCTGGTGGCAGAGAGCCCACGGATCGGAGAGGAGATACTATGAGCAGGGAAGACGAAGAGGTCTTGGACTCAAAATACTGTAATCAGATGCCCTACTCCTCCCTTTTTTCCAGGGCAACAAGGGGAACATGAAGCAGTGTTCTCACGTCATACATTGCTCCTGCAATTGCTCTGGACACATCATAAATCAAAGTTAGGTAGAGCCCATTTCCATGGGGTAATCTTGTCACTACACCTTCTGAGCTGAACACCATTAGAGAGGTAACTACCCATCACCTAGGCAATGCTGCAAGACCACCAAACAACAACAGACCAGTTTGTATTTCCTGTCACTTGCTGAATAAATTGGATTAAAACCAGCAATGTATTCATGAAAGACTGCTATGAAGGCCATTTCACACCCCTAGAGCTATCTCGTTTCCATCCATTTCTAGGGCAAGCATGTATCTGCATGAAGGTCACCCCTTCTGGGGACTGCACTGCTGGGAAGAAATTAAAACGACAATTAAAATGGGTATTTTTTTTTGTTGTTGTGGCTCAATAAAATATAATCCTGGGTAAACAAAGTAAACAGCGAGCATGAATGAGTTCCTCTCTCCAGTGTGCTGTCAATCTGTCAGTCACAACTGGGGAAGACTGCTGGCTAAAAGATGCTCTGGCTTTTGAGGTTAGCATATGGGTATGCCCTTTACTGAAACACGTGCACATGCATAAGCACCGGCAGCCTAGGCTGCTTGCTAAAAAGGGAGGAATCTGCTTACTTAGCCCTGAAAGCTATTTTTGAGGCGTGATAAATTCCATATACATGCTCCAACGTCCTTAATGCTAACTGGGAAACGCTGCACATTCATGAGAGGGAGGTGAAGGCACAGGGCTGGGAACTGCACATTATTCCACTGCTGGCTCTGCCTTGAGAGTGCTGTTGACTAACTGTCCCCAACAGGCCACTCAGCTGCTGTCTCTGCTCCCCAGTCTTTCCCACTGCTAAGTGGGGCCATGAGTTTTAATGCCGAAGTAAAAAACTTATTTAGACATATTTCCTTTGATCTGAGTTAAGATGTGGATGGAAATGAGGGTAGAGAAGTATCCACTGTTTAGATAATTCCTCATCCCTTTAAAGATCTGAGCCTCCCGAGCCCAAAATCTGCAAGCCAGCTTGCAAACTTGCTCAGGCTTTCAGTGACGTCCAAAGGTTGGAAAGACCACCAGAGCAGCATCCACCACTAGCAATGGCATCGACAAGTGGAGTAGCTATGCACTTTGGTATCGAGTATTTACCTGTATAAAGAGTATATGGAGAGATCACCACCAGTGCTGAAACAGCAGCTAAAACCCCTCCAGGTCTGACTCTCAAGTCACTCCACAGCTACTCCATACTGTTGTGGTCCTCTGCACACCCAACAGTTAGCACTGTACTCTTGGCCAAGGGAAGCTTTCAAAAGAGCTTTGCACAGCCTTGCAAGTCTGGCTTGGAGAGACCATTCAGAGGAAACAAACACTGAGCTGAAGCTATGCCAAAGGCTCTCCCCTTCCCAGTTACTTTGCCTTGTGTAAAATTGACCGACCTGTTTTTCCAGGGAGGACACTGCAAGGTGGCGGGGGCAGAGCCAGGATCTCCCATTTACCCCCACATAAGGGCTACTGGGGCAAGAGAGGTGTTTTCATTTGGACTTGTCTTCCCAGGGCTTCTGCAAAGAGATGGGGCCACTGCAGTGAGCAGGGCCCATGCCCACGGGGGCTGCCAGAGAATTGCCACAGGAGGGTGAATGCTCCAGGGCTGCATAGGAGAGCCAGGGTGCCCAGCAGTCCCAGGGATGCAGCCCTGGGGAAAGGGATGCTGCACAGGAAAAGCCGTATGAGCTGCTCCTGGAGGGAGGGGATGAGGAGCGGGACCAAGAGATTCCACCGAAATGTTCAGTAATGCAGTTTTCCACAAAGATTCCTGCGTGTCCGTGTAATCTAAATCTAACATGACACGGACTAAACGAGGACGTCACTTCTTTCCCTGCTGATTAGCTGTGATTGCTGCTTGAGTGACACTCCAGCACATGCCTCTGCAGCGAGCAGGGCTCTGCTTGCTTGCTGGCCGGCCGGTAGCTTGAAGCATGGATGACAACGAAGCACCGAGACCTCAAAACACGGGCCAAGCACACACCATACACATGGAGGACACCTTGGGGCAGCCTGGCGAGGGTGGGGGCCACACCAGGGACACCCTCCGCCTCCTCCTCCCAGACAGAGAGGAGGCTTTTCTTCATTAACTGAAAAGCAACTTTCCATAGCTGGTGACCAAGTTCTCCAATAATGACTGCCAAAAGCAATCAGGCTGAATCACAACAGAGGGAGGAAAGTTACGTTATTTTAATAGAAATTATTTGGTTCCTGGGGTTCTGATCAAATTAGGCAGCTACTGAATTAAAGCAATGAAATTACTGGGAAGGAGGCTGTGCTCAACTTATTTCCAGTCCTCCTGGACCTGAAGAAGTAACAAAGGAAAACGTCCAAACCGCGTTGAGGAGTTTTTCGTAAACACCCTAAGCTGATATTTGGGGAGCTGGGGACTTCTGCCTGCCACTAGCAATTTCCTAATTAGCCCGATAGCCGATGGGCTCAGGCCATCCCTTGTGCAGCCGATTTGGCATCCTCCAAAAAGCAGCGGAGACTGAAGCTTGGGTGGCAGATGCTGCTCCTTTGATTTGCAGCACAGCTCAGGGCTGATGAACACTTTGGTTTTCAGCACTGCTTGCAAATCTGTCAGACTCAAACTCCTCTCTGCACCCTGTGTGCCTGCCCTTATCTTTCGACAAATGTTTATTTAGTGCAAATTCAACTGTAATCATATCTGGAATTGGTGGAATAAGAAAAATACAGGAGGTGTACATCGCACCACAGTGGGATCAAGAGAGATAGGCATAAAGGGGATTTTGGGCAAGGAAGGGGAGGGGCTTAGTATTAATACATGGAAAAATCTGCCATGGGGAGAGATGAAGAGCCAGAGATGAAGGTGAGAAGGTGCTGATGCTTATCATGCCCTGGTAGTGCTGCCCTGGTGCTGGGCACACCCCCAGGACCCTCCAGGCTAGCAGGTGGAGAGCACCCAGGTGCATGTACTGAGGGGTGCATGTACTGAGAGGTACATGGCCTGATTCTGCATGGGAAGGGGATGCCTGCACCCTCACCCACCCCAGACAACACTAACTTGTGCCCCAGGAGTGCCCCCCTCACACAGAAAAGCCCTGTGCTCCCCGGTTCATCAGCACAACCCAAGCCCCAGAACTGCCTGAAGAGAGAGTCAAGCCATGGCCTTAGACCAGTAAGAGCTGCATTTTCTGCTTTGCAACCCTGGCCGGGTCATTTCACAAAACCCTGGGGGAAAATGTGGAATATGGGGAAGGCTCTTAGACACCTATCAATCAGTCTATTACTGTCATGTTTTTAATACATTGCTCTTAATTAGTTCCTGCTGGACGTGAACACCACAGGGGTGTCTACAGCTGGGGTTGTCTACAACACAGTAAACATAAACATGGAGGGGGGTGTTTGCTGACTGAAGGGGATGAAAACAGAGCCAGAGCAGACAGAGGAAAGGAGAAAAAACACTTACCTTGAGTGAGCAGCAGGGCTGTGGGGGGGAGAAGAACATGAGAAAGACAGGGAGAGAGAAGAAAAGAGGGAAAAAGTTAATATCCCAGGGGAAAAGCGGTTTTGCCGATGACAGCCATCAGTGAGCTATGGACATGGCGCAAGGCGTCGTGCGAACTCGCCGGGGCCACATGCTGGGCACAGGCTGGGGACCAGACCTCATTGCAGTGAGATGGGGAGGAGGCCGGTGAGCACTGGCGAGCACCAGGGCACTGGCTCCTCAAAGTCACACCTTCCCCCCGCCAGCAAAGGCAGAGGGATGGGATGCAGGCAGGGAGTAGCAAGGAAGGGAAGGGAAAAATGGGGGAGGATGGTTATGCTTGCCAGCGGGGCCTGACATGATCCAAACTGACCCAAAGGCACAGGAGGGCGGTGCCTGCACTTCAACCAGGAGCGTGTGGTTGTGATGGGGCTTGGCACAACTGGGGAGGCCCTGGTAAACGCATGGGTGGCTGAGAGGGGGCCACAGGCAGGTCACCAAGAAGAGTATCACCAGGGGAAGGTGTTGATAAAAAGAGTGAAATGGGGCAGGGGGTAACACAGCCATGCATCATCCCCTGGCTCATCTATGCCTATCTTGTGCCCTGCTGGTGCTGCTCCCAGAGGGTCAGGGTGCTGAGAGGAGAACTGGCACACCTAAAGCATCACCACTTTGAGTCTCCCTGGCTCTCTTTGCTCACAGTTGAAGGTACTGCTGTGCAAGGTCATCACAGAGGGATGCACCTCACGGGAAATGTGACAGTATGGTCCTGTCAGATTAGAGGTGGGAAGCACGGAGGAGAAGGGGGCAAAGATCCTTGTAAGGGATGACCTTACCATGACTTTCCATACAGGTACAGCCCAGCCCTCCTGATGCCTTGGGCAGTGACCTCCTGGCCTTCACCTGCCTTGATCTACCCCTCCCTGGAGCTGTCACAAAGAAACACCTGGCTGGATCCCTCTTATAGTTATCCCTAGAAAGCCACAGCCTGCATCCAACTTTCAAACTAACTGCCGGACAGTTTGTACAGCCAAAAATACTGAACCTTTCTGAGAGGGGGCAAGCATCAGCTCTGTGCCTTAGCTTTGACTTCTACCTGTCCTTCAAACAGCAAACTGGTCCCTGAAGTCTTGGTTGCATGCAGTGATGGTCTTGTAATTACTAACACCTATTATCATGCACTTCTAGTCTCAGAAGCTTAAAATGCTGTACAAAGACTGAGTCAGTATTAACAGCCCCATTTGACAGATGGTGAAACAAGCAAAGAGAGGCTAAAGGGAACATTTTGCAAACTCAGAAGTGGGCTGGGGTCCAAAAGTGCTAATTTACCCAGGCTTGCAGTTCAGGCCTCTGAAAAGCAGGCACTTTTAAATATCAAATCATATCTGTGCTGGTTTGAAAGTGATTTCCTAAGCAACTTGTCAAAGGTCACACAGCGCATCAGTGGTAGAGATGAGGAAAGTAATCCCAAGTCCTGTCTCCCAGTCACAGCTCTGCTCCATTGGGCAGCACCCATGGGCACAGCTACCCCAAAAGCCTGCAGAGGAATCTTCCAAGTCAAGATCTTCATCCACCTACCCGTCTCCCCAGCTGGAAATACCGCGGGCACTCGGGGAGATCTCCCTTGTCCATGTGGGCAGGTGGAAGCGCAGTGAAAGGGGAAGGGGCAACCAAGAGGCCTCTTGCTGAGCATCCCTCACGTTTCAGGGTAAATTCCTTTTCTGAGTCAAAAACCTTTGAGGGAACCGTTTCTGAATACATTTTGTAGCACGTACAGTGCCACAGAGCCATGAGAAGCAATAGGATGTTTGCTCTGCGCACACCATCTCCTGTCCTCTGCACACTCTGCTGGGAAGCCTCCAGCAGGCCTGTCACTGCTCCTTGAGCATGAATCTTGAATCTTCTTGTAGCTCCATCCTGCTTCAGCTCCATGCTACACTGTGGCTCCTTACAATTCCATGGTCTTCTGGTTCTCCAGACAATGTGGGGAAATCTCATTTGCCTTTTGCAATTACAAGCATTAGTACAATGGGTCGATTTGGTGTTCAAATTTAATACAATGAAATATTGCTGGGCCCCTAAGTTACTGTGGTTATTAAAAAAAATAATCATTGGTTCCTCATGTTTTTTAAAACTGTTATTCTAGTGCTCTGGGATTTGAGTTTATTTTTTTTCCCCATTTGCTTTCGAGCCTGCAAAAGAACTATTTTTCTCCCTTTCACTTATGTTATGATACATGAATATTTTAAGAAGCCTATAAAGCTATGAATGAAACATCAAGCATGCAGAAAGCCAAGGGATTATTTTATCTGTATATTTCTGAGCGAATGCTGTGCATGCAAGCAAGAAAATGATTTCATGGACTAAAGCTTCCTTCCTGCACGTGCATCTGCTGAGGAGCCCTTAGCCCTGACCTGTGACGTTTCCTGACAGTTCAGCTGGGAATGCTGTACCTGTACCAGCCCCATGGATGCCCCTCATGCTGTTCCCATCCCATGACCCTCCCTTTGTTGCCTCCAGCCTGGGCTGCATCCCTCCAGCCCTCCGCAGGGCACCTCTCCCTCTCCTGCACTCCTGGCTCTGCACGCCACGTTCCTCGTGGAGCCAAGCCAGGCCACCACATTGTTGCTGGCATCTCAGGTAGTCTCACAGGCTCGACATGAATATTCTTACAGGCAGCTGCTAATATTAGCTCTGCAGACAAATCCAAATAGCAGTCCCAAGTACTCCCCACCTAACCCTTGCACAGCCTGAGTGCAGACACAAACCAGTGCCAGCAGACAGGGCAGGCGACACTGATGCTCTCAGGGGACCCAAAGCCTTCAGCTCTGGATCTCAGTTCCTACTTGACTGGGATTTCTCTGCCCTGCAGGTTTGGATTTTACTATACAAAGTCAAAATTGTGTGCATGAACTCTGCTTCCCCTGCCACTCCTGAAACGGGCCAATTTAGACCTCAATTTAGCTGCTAAAGAAGCTAATTACTAATAAACAATTTTATCTGCATGTTTTCAATGTACTTTGGCGTGAAATCTTGCTGTGATGTGCATGTTAGTGTGGGATACAGATCAGGAATTGAATTCCCTCCTGCTTAACTCTACCAAGGACAAGGAAGGTTCAACCAAGAGGAACCAGGCTTAGGATGGGAGCAGAGCAGAAAAGGGGAATCCTGTAAATCCTGCACTAAATGTGTGTCCCAGTCTTCTTCTAAACAGTGAAATACCTTTTCCTGCTGTTTACCTCAGAGAGAGAAATGTGACTATGCTGCGTGCTTTATTCTGGACTCATTATTCATTAGCATAAATCTTTTCTAATCAATACCCCTAAAGACTCCAGGAAATCACTGCATAGGTAAGAGGATCCTTGTTAAAGGCCTAGAATTTACAGAGTGAGCTGAAATGAGGGAGAGGAGGCTGGATTTTGAGGAGACCCTCAGTCACACCACCAGGCACTCACAGACACCCAAAAGTGACCATGCAAACCACGGGCTCAGTTCCCCAAAGAGGCAAAGATCCCCCACCTTCCAGATGTAACTGTCCACAGGCTCTGCCTCCAGATTCGTTCACTGAGGTGAGCAAACTGTTTCCCTAATGGACTATGAAGAGTTATAAACATGTTTTTTTATAGGCTAAACAAGGCAGAGATTTTGCAGCATTAACCTGAATGCTGTTATTATTGCAGTCAATAGCAAAGCTCTTGCAGACTCCAAGAGACTCCTCTTCATCAGGCGAATCAGCAGCGTTAGCTGAATCACAGAGCTGCAAGCAAATTATGAAACCTTCAGGAAAGAAGGTAACAGCAACCTAACATTTCTTTGCTATTCCCATCAGCAGCTGATGGAAAAAGGAGTTTCTCATCATCTGCCCACACTTCAAAATTCTGCAGCACACGTATCGATACAGCTGTATCGATGCAGCTTATCTTATCCAGGCATGGACTTTTGTACCAAGTCACATTATTGCATCAATATTTTGATACAGATAACTTGCTGGATCAATCCAAACTAGGAATCCTTCTTCCTTCACAGTCTAATCCTTATGCTTTGATTCCCATCCACATGCTCCCTCTGGGCCATGAAGTTTTCCCATCAGGGGTGCTGACACTTGATTAAAATGAGATGTGTTATGAGATTTGTCCACTTGTGTTGACTCTGCACTGGGAGGGCTGAGAGGACTTCAGACAAAATCTTCGCACGCCAGGTCATGCCAACAAGCTGTTTAATAGTGCTTGCCAGCCATCTGTGCTCCCATTTCCACTGAAGTCATATCTTGTGGGAGACGTGCTTTCTGAAGCAACATTTTGCATGAAGGCTGTTGGTCCCTTTTACAAGAGTCAGCCTTCATGCATCACCCTGAGGTTGAATCTTCCACCACTGTAGCAAGCTGAGTTCTCATCAGCAAACTCCAAATTACCCTTATGAAATGAAATTTTCCAAATGCTATTTTCACCACAACCTGCTTATCAAGTGAAATCTTCCAAGGTAGCCTCACTTGCCATTCAGGCTCCATCAACACTAATCACAATCTGAGCAGAAGACTTATCCAGGGAAAGCAAAGCAAGTTTTCCTCTTGTAATCCAGGACTGCATACAAAGTGTGAAAGCTGATGCGTCAAGGAAGTATTTCTCCAAAATCACGCTGGGCTGACAGAAATAAAATCCTCAGTCCGAGTTGTGACCTGACACGATACCAGAGCTGCCATGGGAGCAAGAGTCAAACCAACAGATAGCATCTTGTCATCAAGGAAAAGACTCATTTCACGGCAGGAACACTTTAAAAAGGTGCTGAAGAAAGGGCGGCCAGAAAGGTTTCAGAGCCCTGCAGTGCTCAGTAGACAGGGATTCAGTTTATGTGACCGCACATACGGAGGAAGGTGAGACAGGAAGGATTCAGAGATTAATGTCTTAGAAACAGAGAAGACAAAAAAAAATCAGGAAACCTGGGAAATGGCCAGGAGGCAAAAGAAAAGCAACATTTACCATCTTTGCCAAGCAAAGAGTGAGAGCCTCTCTTTGATTTCTTTTTACTCATTCACTTTGATAAAATCAGCTTGCAGCAAGTGCCATCTTCACCAGTGCTCTTTGCATCTGCTACAGCACTACTGAGTCAGTGTTGGTCTTCATCACAGACTGGCTGATCTATTCTCATCTCTTTGCATTATTGGAGTACATCAACAAAAAGTGCTGCTAAAGTAAAACTACTTGATGTGAATTGTTTGGATGATCAGGAAGGCTTTGAAAAACTCCAGCTGCAGAAAGCAATTGGTGAAAAGGAACAAATGGGTTGCAAGACAAAATTTGGTATTGTAGATGTAACATCTCTATAAGGGGGAAAAATAATGAACAGAAGTGGTCAGCTGTCCTTATAGCAAGGGTTAACAACCAAGTGCCCCAAAGCCCAAAGCAGCATGGCCCTGATATAATTGTGGGTGAACAGTGACAAGCAGCAACTGCAGAAGATGCAAAATGTTTCAGTCAAAAGGCAGTTTCAGCGGTTGTTATGTGTTCTGCAAGTCCTGAGCAATCTGAAGAAAAGAATTTGTGTTTGGACCACCACAGGTACTTTCCTGAGCAGGGATGTTTTTTCCTGGGAAGGTGCTTGCAGGTACAAACAGCAAGAGCAATAGGTTGAATTTTCTGCTGGGCTCTGGCCCTCACAGAGACTCTCCTGGAGATACACAACGTCACCTAACTGTGCACTCTGAGATAAGGTCACTCCCCTCTACCCAACAGCTCTGGTTCAGGGCAACTAGATATTTCCCTGACTGGTGGCAACTGCTTTGCACCAGCACATGGATGGGACAGAGCAGCGAGTAATGCAAATAAGCCGTAGGATAGCAAACTTTGCTACCACCTGCTATCATCCTTTGCTGCCTGTCTATTACAAACTACAGCCCCAACAGCTGGCAGCAGAGTGGGTCCCCTCAGGGACAGCACAGGGGATCTGAACAGCATGGGGCTCCAGACCAAGTTCTGCATCCACAGTAAACCATCCAAACTCTGCCCTAGGCTGGCTTGAGAAGCACACACCTACTCACTTGATCACCTGTCCTGCCATCAGCCCTGCCTTCCCTTGGGGCACCACATTTCTTCGCTGATTCCATCACTGCTACCCAGTTTGTACCCTTAAGGTAAGGTAGCAGCTACCCTCTGCCTGGGGAGGTCCTGGGGCAAGTGTAGGCCCTTCGCACAGAGCTAGCATGGCTGCAATGGACTGACAGGCTGTGCACAACCCAGATTGCAGACTACTTCCAAACACGACTGCCAGTCAGCTGAGGTGCCCAGCACTGCCCCCTCCCAGCTGGATCAGAGACGTGTTTTGAAGACACTATGAAGAGCCATCTGAGAACATCCAATCTCCTACAGCTCCTTAAGTTCAGTGTGACAGAGCTAAGTGGGGAGTAACAACAAAAGGAGGACACACCATCAAGAAAACCATGCCTTCTGCAGTGCTGGAAACAAACGCGTGGGTAGCTGAAACCCAGAGAGACCCTTCTTCAAAAACAGCCCAGCCTGCACCTCCCCGGAGAGGCAGGAGCCATGCTGTGCCCTCACTGTGTGCGTCACGTGGGGGCCCATGCATTGCTGCACCAAAGCCAAGTGAAGTCCCAGTGAGGTAGCTGCCATTTGGGATATTCCCCCTGTATGTAGGCATGGGGCAATGGCAGCATCTGTGCAGCAGCCCACAGGGCTGTATGGGTCATGCATGGGCTTTGCAGCAAATCAACCATCCGAACCCTGCCCCTGCAACAGCACGATATCAACAGGAACACGTGTACTGGGGGCAGCAGGAACATCCCTTCCTGATGCTGTACGCTTCCCGAGGCCGTGCACATCCCGGGCTGCCTCCTCTCCACTGGGAGCCAGCTATCCTGTGAAGCTGCTGGTGACAGCATCTGCTGTCTATCACTCCCAATGCTCTGCATGGGAAAGCCTTGCATAGCTCCTTGCTCTTCATCCCAGGCACGATGTACACCCGTCAGAGATGCCACGGCGTGCAGCGCTATGGAGCTGGGGATTTTTCCAGATGCCCTAGAATTAGTGTAGCAACTGTGCCACCTTGTGCCAGCAACGTTTACAAATGCATTTTAATCTCTTGCCTCTCAGATTTTAAACCCGTGGTGCTCTCGCTCTGATTTTCGTCTAACGAGGCCCACCAGGGCTCATTATCTCCTCCTCAGCATGGTCCTTCAATGCTTCCAGGTACAGAGGGGCCGTCCGAGGCTGTGCCCTCACCTCCAGCAAGGGAAGGGGCTGGCCTGCTGGCTCTGTGCTGCAGATCATTTAGTCTGCTATCTCCAATCGCCTCTTCGCCTGTCGCAAATCAGGCAGTCCCACTGACTCCAGTTGATGCTGGTGTAAATGAGACACACACACACACTACAGCAAACCAGCACTGCAGTCCCAATAATGAGGTCATTGTACAACTGAACCACCTTAGGGGCTATTTGGATTCTTTTTCGAATACATGTTTTTACTGAGCCAGGTGCAATGTGGCCCATATGGGAAAAAGAAACACAGGACTTCACAAAAAACATCTCAATCCAGTTTCTCTATCCTGAAGCTCACTGGTTTAGAAAAGGATGCAGGGCTCACAGAGAGCAGATAACTGAGCAGAAACTTCAGTGCACAAGCAGGAGAGAGCCAGAGGCAGGTGTTTTTCCTCCTGTATCTGCCGAGATGGAGGTGTAAGACTTGTGGACAGGAAGGGGTATGCGTGGAAAGGAGACTCTGGGGTGATTCTAGGGCTGAATACTTTGATCTAGGGCTGAACACTTTGCTGACACAGATTCAAAGGGCTTAATCTCCTGAAACTTCCATGAAATCTGGTTGTAATATGGGTACAGCGAGCAGGTACCTGCACAGAAGGTACAGCACACTATACAGTTCTTTCATCTGATGGAGAAATGTAGGAAAATAACTAGTGGCTACAAGCTGAGGCCAGACAACTTCTACCTAGAAGCTGTGCTCACACATCTTTACCCTGGAGGGCAATTAATTTGGCAGGCTGGTCACTGCTTCAGCTCAAGGGCTGCTGGATGTTGGTGAAACCACAGGGCCCATGCTTGACACAAAGTGAAACCTAATTGTTCCTCATTGCCTGCAGGCTGCAGGAGATGGTCTAAGGGCATTACACTATGAATCCTCTTTGGGTTTACATTTTACAAATCCAGGGATGCTAGATGACATTGTCATGCTAATGCAAGCTGTGTCCGTCCCCAGTGTCCTGCAGAGCTGTGCACAGGAGCTTGGATGGCCACAGGGCAGCTGCTGTGCTGGCCAGATAAGAGACAGGAGATGTTTCAGCAATGTACAGGCAACTGCCAGGTGTTCCCATCACCTGCAGCAGCACAGAATCAGAATGGTAGGGGTTGGAAGGGATCTTCGAAGATCATTTAGTCCAACCCCCTGGCCAAAGCAGGTTCACCTGGAGAAGGCTAGACAGGAACACATCCAGATGGGTTTTGAATATCTCCAAAGAAGGAGCACATGGTAGCAGAAATAAGCTCATGGGCACACAGTCTGTTTCTATTCCATACCAAACACCCAGAAGGTGGATTTGAATTCCCTTTTGCAAAGTGCTTCTGTTTAAAGCTTGCCCCTCCCAGGCCACCCCAAAGCTGGTGAAGTCAATGGCAAGACTCACCAGTGACAAAGGGGTGAGACGCATATAGGACAAGGACAAAGATACATCTAGGCAAGGCACAACCATAAGTCAGGGTTTATTCCCACTATAATCCTGCTCTGCTGGGATATCCTGGTCACTGCTAATAACACAGGACCTCAGCACAGCTCCACACCTGCACAACAGGCTGTGATTGCTTGTGACACAATAAGGGTGTTTTTAGATGGAATGCATGGAAAACCAGTTTTAAAAATAAAAGCAAAAAGAGATACCTCACAACTTCCCTCTTCTCCCATGGGCTTTTCTCTGCACCTCGTAGGGATCCAAGAGCACCAAGGCAATGCCACGGGCAGGCAAGAACAGAAGGAAGGACAGGGGGGATGTACGGGAGGAGCCAAAGGGGCAGCCATGCATTACACCCTTCTCTTGCCTTTCACACTCCCCAAGGTCTTGGCAAAGGAGCAGGAGAGGGGAGAACAGCAAAGGTGTGCTTAGAACAAAACCAGATCAAGACGAGGAAACCCAATTAAAATAACACAGCCTCCAAGGCTCAAGCATCGCACAGAAGGAGGATCAGAAGGAAGCTGGGCTCTAAAAGGCAGAGATGACACCGAAACAGAGTGAGAGTGAGAATACAGGAGAGCAGAGAATAAAAATCGATCCATCTACAGGAGGAGGAGAAAAGGAAGGAGGAGAAGGAGGAGAAAGAGGGTTATATTTTCTGGATTTGGGGTTGGGAGAGTTGATTCTGATTTTGTTTCTTTTTTTTTTTTTTCATAAATGTTCTCACACCTGATATTCCTCGTTCCATCCATTTCGGTTCACCAAGGGCAATGAAGAAATTCTCCTGCCTTTCGTATTCCTCCTCATCTACTATCTTAACCCTTACGGTCTTCCTGTAGGGACAACAAGAGAGACAACCGTGTACAGCGGGTCAGCCAGCTGAAGGCGAGGCAGTGGCGGCAGCAGCAGTGGCGGTGGCAGTGACGCAGGCTCCTGGCACGGCACGACACGGCACTGCACGCAGCCCCTTCCCCGGTGGGGCGGTGTGCCTGCTGGAAATGGGGCATCCATCGCAGCTGCTCCTTGGGGAGCGGGAGGGAGTTAGGGAGAGAGAGGGCTGGTGAGAGGGTGAGAAGGAAGGGAGAAGGGAGGGAGGTGGGACCTTGCTGATGGTTAGTGGGAGGCAACTTCTGCAGCGCATTTTGTTCAGTGTCACATGGTAATGGTAAGGGACCACCCTGGGGTACCCACTCTGTTCCAGCTGGAAGAACAATTGTTTCTGCTACCCTCACAATTCATAATATATCTGCAGAGACTCTGGGCTGGAAGCCTGAGGAGAAGAGAGAGAGATGGGTACTCACAGACACGTTTCCCAGTGAGGTGAGGTGGGCCTCTGCTGTCAGGCTACAGCTCTGTCAGATGTGAAGGAGGCTGATATTTCGAATTTCTGTTTTTAAAATGACACATCTTACTGCTTTTTCTCCTTGATAGTGTCTGATAGTGTCTGCCTCTTCCCCCTTATTTGTTCCCTGAGGAGGATGCAGCTTTCCTTGGGAGTAGAGAGCTTTGCTAGGACCTTGAGGGGGACACAATGGTACTAAAATGCCTTTGACGCTCAAATGGAAATATGCTGTGTGCCAGAGCAGGGCTGACCCCTTTTCCCTGCTGCCTGGCTCCCCCCAGCACTCCTGCAAGGCACACAGCTGCTGTGAGCCCTCAGGTGAACCAAAGTGGGGCATCAGCTCTTCCCTGTCCTCATCTCCTGCTTCCAGAGTCACTACATAGCAACCAGATCAGGGGCTGCACGTCCTTGGCTAAGTCCTCAGAAGTTACGGGAGCTGCTTCTATGCCAGGCCTCAGTTCCTGTCTTTACCTAACATGGGTCTGACCAAGATACTCTGTAGGACCCGGGATGGGTGATGATCTCCTGAGATGCTGGATGTGTTTCTAGCCAGCATCTTCCTGCTGACGCTACAGAATTTGCTTGGACCCTCCAGTGAGGATAGCAGAAGGTTCCTCCCTCTCAAGGACAAGCAGGTCTGCTCTCCATCCTTCTCTCTCTGCCTCCCTCGCCACTTTGCCTCTCCCCAGCCCCACTCCCCCCCATGGGTACCATGTGACACAGTGTGTGCGCACAGCAGTGTTTAGGGCAGAGCAGTTGGAGACAGAGAGACATCAGAGGAAGAAGAGAAGAAGAGGAGGAAGGAGATGGAAGAGAAGAGAAAAGGTTAATGTTAGTCTGGAGGGCCAGTACTACACCTTTCTGTAAACTCATATCCACCATGCGGGGGCTCATCAGCTCAAGGAAGAAATTCTTGTTTTTTTCATATTCCTCATCATCAATTACCTTGATGTGAACTGTTTTGCTGTGGATGGAAAAAATAGTAAGTGTCATAAAGCCAAGAAGGGAACAGAGAAGCAACAGTGGAGGAAGGTAAAGAATCGAATGGGGACATTAGAGAATCAAAGTTTTCTCACCCACTGGACAAGCTCAACGTGGCCAATGAGAAAAGCTAAAGCTCCACTCCTGCAAGTGACACTGGCCAATTTTCTGTTTAGCCCAAAGGCATGAATGGCAGGCCACGCTGTACAAAGCAGTTAGCCAAAAATAGCTCCGATCCCTCAGCAAACCAGTGAGGGGCTCAGGAGCTGCCAGCACAGTGGCTCATGGCTCAGCGTGTGGGCAATGAGGTCTGATGGCCAGCAGAGAAGCAGGCATCCCTCACCCTGCCACCCACCACACACACATACAACAGCAGACACACAAGCACATACACACCGCAGACACTGTGCTGCTGCCTCCCTGATAGCAAGCCCCCCATGCTGGGCACACCTCTGCTGCCTGGGGGGCCATGGGGGAACTCAGTTTTGATATCTGCATGTCAGAGTGAACCCCCCTTCCCACAGCTCCATACCCACCCATCACCCTGCAGCTACAATGTCCCCTCATTCCCTGCCCATCCTCAATCAATTCCTGGTGCATTTTGTGCACAACTCATCTTGTTTGGGGATGGAGAGGAGGAGAAAAGCAGGACTGGTAATCTCAGAGCCTTGAAAAATAGCCCCAAGCTTCAAATCCCTATGTGCCTCAGCCTGTATCCCTTGGCATTAAATAAACCCAGTATCTCTGATCCCACAGCACTTCAGAGAAGGAGCAGTCCACCCCTGCATCCTGGGACCAGCAGTCCCATGAAAACCACTATTTCACAACAGAGAATTGGAGGGTTGATTAATTGGCATTGCTGCAGCTTACATTCCTACAGATACCACTAATGGCCGTAAAATTATCCAGCCCTCCTCCAATTTGACTCTCAAGTCGTAACTGCTTCTGCACTCTGACTATGGAAATCCCATTCTCTGTGCTGGCTCAGGTCTTTGGCTTGGTCCCAAACCCCATCTTTCAAATGATGGCACATGGGACAGGGGGAAGAGTTTAGACAACCTCTGCTATTTCCATCAGTGCAGGAATATGCAAAAAAAATCAACTCTAATTCTTCTTTCTAAGATAAATCAGCTTTAGTTTTGCCAGTACTTGTTCTACCCACATCCTGCACTAATGCCAGCAAGCCTCCTTTCCATTCTCCAGACCCTTTCAATCCCTGCTAATCCAGCCTGAAGGATGTAGGATTTTAAGTAATACGTCTCTGGTGTAAATGTTGGAGCTTGGCGAAGACTTCATCACGATGATTTTGTTGCATTTTCTTTGGAAAGGTTGACCGAATTTGGCTTTTGAACCAGATGTTGTATGGGTCTCTGGAACTTTGCAAAGCTTGTTCAATTTGCTGAGTTAAACCTACAGCTGATTCAGAGCTCCGATCTTTTCCTTGCTCATATACTACAAAACAGAAGGTGGAATTTTCAAAAGCAGCTAGTGCTTCCTGAATGTGGGTTGCTTTTTAAAATCTTATTCGCAATTACCATTGCTTATGGTTTTTCCATTCCAGGAGCTCCAAACTGCTCAGTACTGCTTGCCTGCAAAAATTTGGAAAAAAAACCCTACAGATATCATTTCCTGGGGGCCAGCTTAGGTATCGTGACAAAGCCATTCTAAGGCTTTATGCAATGAATGCGATGCATGCACACCATTTGAGTTTGCTTTCGTACAGCAACTTTCTTTTCCTCCCTCCCTTCCGTTTTCTTCCTTCCTTCCTTTGTTTCCTTTCTTTCTTCCCCTTTCATTTTACGAGGTGGCTGTCCCAACTCCGTGACTGGTGTGTCCACACACCAGAGTGGAGGAGAAATACTCCTTTAATGAGGATGCACGCCCAGCAGATGATCTCCCCAGCTGTGTGGTGTGTGCATGGAAAGCCAGACTTCACATGAGTCCCTCATCTGTGCGATGAATACTCAAGAGTTGTGGACTCAAGGAATAATGATTCACTGCATGCATATTTTGTTAAGTACAGAGAGCTCTATACGGCCTATTAAGTAGTCCCACAATGGTGAGATTTCCTTAGAATAGTCATTTTTTAATGCTTAAAAAAAAAAAAAAAAAGTCAAGAAGGAGGAAGAAAACATAGTGGGGATCCACAGGGAGGATGCACAGCAAAATGCTGGCTTTGCAAAGCAAGTCCCCTTGGGACAGAAAACCGAGAGAAACTCTGTGGACTCCTAGACCAGCTCAGCTTTGGGGTAAACTGGGCCATTACCACACACTCAAGCCTCAGGTGGCTTTTCTCAAAAGGGTGTCTGAATTTGGTGACCAGTCCAGTAAATTCCTGGTTTCCTCCTTTGTTACTGTATTGGATTTGTGCGGCAAGGTTTTGGTAATGGGGGAGCTTACAGGAGTAGCTTCTGTGACAAGCTGCTAGAAGCTTTCCCCATGTCCAACAGAGCCAATGCCAGGGATCCACCACTGGCCAAAGCTGAACCCATCAGCAATGGTGGTAGCGCCTCTATGAGAACATTTTCAAGAAGAGGGGAAAAAGCCTCCTGTGGATCTAGTTTTTATACTCCTGTTTAACATCTTCATCAATGACATAGTGGGATCAACTGCACCCTCAGCACATTTGCAGGTGACACCAAGCTGAGTGGTGCAGTTGACGTGCTAGAGGGACAGGATGTCATCCAGAGAGACCCGGACAAGCTTGAGATGTGGGCCCATGCAAACCTTATGAAGTTGAATCAGGCCAAGTGCAAGATCCTGCACTTGGGCTGGGACAATCCTTGTTATCAATACAGGCTGGAGGATGACATGATAGAGAGCAACCCATGATGGTCACAAGCCATAGGGAGAAAAAGACCTGCCTCTGAAACTACTGCTGAGGGGCAGAACTTCCACAGACCAAAACTGCAGGTGCCCTGCACGGACACAAGCAGGACCTTGCAACCCTTCCCCAAGCTGAGTGAAACCCAAAAAAAGGAGGAGGTGCTTTGCTGAAAGGTGGCGGGTGCTCAGCACGTCCGCTGCACTGAAAGGTTTGGAGACCCAGTGTGGGAGCCCAGATGGGTGGGCTGTGTAGTGTGGGGACCCTAGCACCACCCACGGTGGGCTGGCATGGAACGGAGGGCTCCAGCCAAACACCAGCTACTGCCCACTCTTGCTCCAGAGCCAGCACATTGCCAGAAGTTTGCAGGGACTGTGCAGTGACATCAGGAGGTTGGTGAGGGCTCACCGACCCAGTGCCAGATATTGGGGGAGCATTTAACCTTTGGCTGGGATTTTGCAGCAGAGGTAAGAGCGTCATCCCCGCTCCCGGGTTGCTCTGCAGCCTGCAAGAGTGGGGACATGGGGCTGGGCCTGCTCCCTTGTGGGGAAGTCTCCTTCCCTCAGCTGCCTGGCTGCTCCGGTGACTGCCACTGCAGAAAGGTTAGTGCTGATGGAGAGTGGTCGCAGTGGCCCATCAGGCCACCCCTCCCATCCCACTGCAGCTGGTGGGGGCTGCCCTTTCCCCGGCTCTGCAGTTTCCCCAGTCACAGTGGGCAGCTCGCTCCTCTCCAGGGCTATGAAAGCAACCCTAACTAAAGCTGCAACCCGAGCTGTCATAAATCGTCTGGAGGCCAAAACACAGATTGTTCCTTCACAATCTCATCTCTCACCTGCAGCCACACTGAGAGCTACCTCCCCGGAAGGCATGGAGAGCCGGGGAGATGGATGGGGAGAAGGGCTGGAGCGTAACACCGCCCCAGGAAGGCATCACGTTAATGCGAGAGATGTGACAGGAGGACACCAAGAGGCAGAGAGCATGCAGCAACAAGAGGCTCTGGAACATTTTGCTGCAGGAACATCCTGACAGCTTCTTGAAATTAATGGAGGCAGAAGCGGGCACAAGAAGGGCTGGCAGCACAGCAGCCCTGATGAGCACACTCACTACGACAGGAAGGAAGGGATCTGAAGCCCACCGTGCTCAGCTGAACAGCTTTTATTCCCCAGCCTCTCATGGTTCTGCATGGGGAAAGGAAGACAGTTTCCAGCCTCTTCCTCTCCAACAGCTTCACTGTGGCCAAAACGTATCTCAGCTCGAAAGCAGAGAACAACAGAGGCCATCCAAAAATCTTCCCTGGCAATCAACTTGCCTTCGTTAAATGCCACTTGGAGCTGGCAGCAGGGAGCCACTCTGCAAATCCCAAAGCCCCACCACCAGCACCAACACATGGCATAGTCCAGTCTCAACCTTGGTGGGAAGTGCTCTTTAATTCAGGCCTCGGTGGTGCTCCCAGCAGACTGAGCAATGCTTTCAGCTCAGGCTGAGGCACAGCAGGGCCAGCCAAGAACCAGTGTTCCTAGGAACCACCTGGCCATACAGAAGTCAGGATAGGTGCTTGCTCTCTCCTTTTTCTCTGGGGTCATTGCAAGCTGCCACATGACGGTGGTCCGGACTGTCCTTTTAACGCGCACTTAGAAACAATCACTGGTTTTAAAAGTTGGGGATGGGAAAGCTCCTCTGGGGAGCAACATTAAATATGAGATTTCCCTGAGTAAGCAACAGAAGATGAAATGAATAGACATCGATCTTCTCCTAAAGGACGTTGTGCACATGATGTTGCTAAATTCCCCGCCTGGAAAGTAGAGAGGATAATCTATAAAATCATTTTATTTGACAACATGTCCGCTTCCAACACATAAGGGAACAACTGGATGGTTATTTGATTAACGTGCTAGAAAATATTGAGTATCTCTCTGTGTGGAGACTCTCATTTGCAGGAATTATTGCTGAGGAGGTTAAGAGGATGTGTCTGCGTGACTTTGGAATGTGAAATAAGGCTCAGCTCTAAAAACAGCATAAGTCAGGAAATGTCACATAGTATATACCATTGAAACTGGCAGGGCTGTGCAAGGGCAGGATTTACTGTCCCTGGTGGGATGCTGTTAGCCTGAGTGGAAAGCAGCCAGGACAGCAAGGTAAACATACTTGGGACAGTGAGAAGTACCAGGAGATCTTTAGTAACTCAATGTGAATCATTAGTGCATACACCTTGGGTCAAGCCACAGAGTTCTTGACACATCTTAACATACCCAAATCCTCACCTGATTTTCTGTGGGTACAGATCGCTGCAGCACGAATTTCGAAGTGTGTGGTGCCATTCTGACTTTTCCCCAGAGATCTGCACTGGGCTGGAATTTCAACACAAAACTACAGATAGGACCTATTCTCTTTGCCAGAAGATCTCGTTGAGAAGTCCTACTGCAGAAATACTGACTAGGTAAGAAGTCAACATCTAAGGCAAACCAGAGGGTTTAGTGGTCAGAGCCTCCCAGCTCACTGGGAGGCAGATATTGAACAGAGCAACATGGCAGCATGGGTAGGCAAGGTGAAGAAGCCAGCGAGAGAAGCCCTGATATGATGCATATGGTCACATGGAGTTGTACATCAAGTAACCTAGGGTGGGACAAGCTGAGCCATTTTGAAGCAAAGGATTAGGCTGTCATATAGCACACAGATGTCTGAGGAGGAGAATCATTAGAACCCAAAGCAGATTCACTAAACTCACCAAGACGATGAGTGATCTTAACTTCAACAGGAATTCATGGTAATTTAGGAACCTATCCAGAGTATGGCCAAGACAGGCAAGTTGCACATTGGGCTTAAACTCATCCTCGTGAAAGAAAACTTTTAGCTACCACAAGGATTACAGAGGGAGAAACAGGTTTTGAAGCATCCAGGTGCAACCACTGGTGATGGTCACAGTTTGTTCTAGCAGCCAGGTCAGAATTAAAGATGCCTCTAAGGTCACAGCAGACACTTGTACCAATTACCTAAACAGACATCAGCAGGAAAAGCAAACTGTGAGGACAGAGTTTCAAGAAGACCATTGATGTATAAGTTATTGATGTATGAGTTACAGAAGAACTGGTGTTAGCGCAGGAGCTGGAGACAAGCCATTGCGGGCCAATTTCCAGGAATTGGCTGTGTCATTCATGAGAACCTTGGAAGAGCAGCTGTGCAAGAGCCACCCCACTCTGTGCAGCAAGCACATGGGGAAAGCCCAGACCACCTCCCTACAAGACCAGCTGGCTGTAAAGCATCATAGGTCCAATAATGGGTTGGGTTTTTTCTCTTTTATCTTCAAGTTGGCCTATGGGATAACCAGATGATAACTAGTTATCAACTCATCATTAAAATAGGGTCCTCCACAGTGCTAATCGCTAGGTACTATTCTACACGTAGAATACCTATGTATTTCTCCAGGCAAGCTGGAAGCTGTCCAAGCAAGTCACTTGATACTTCTGTGCTTCAATTTCTATACCCATGCAGTGGCTGTGACTTTCATTTCTCATAGGAATTTGATAGGGAACAGTCCCTACAAGCTTTGAATGCCTACTATGGAAGATGCTATAGTGATGCAGCCATAAAGAAGGTGAAGGAAGAAAGCAGAGAGAGCTTGAAGCGGTGGTGGAAACATCACTTACATGAGTATCAGTTTATTCTGCTTCACCTGATTTTGTCCTCATTTGAAGAGGTGTACATTTCTCTAGGGCACCTCCTCTTCATTCCTAAAATTCTTTTACACCATTAGGGAATCAAAAGACCTCAAAAAATAGGGCTGGAAGCAACCGGTAGCACTCAGCTATCACCTTGTCTCTGGGAAAGGCCAGTCTCACCAAGCCATTCCTGGCAGGTAAAGTGGTCGCCCAACCGTGTTTTGAAAGCTCTGTGGGAGAGATGGTTTTCTTGACAATCTTTCCCCTTATTTCAACTCTTTATGGCTAGGAAGTTCTTCATAATGTCCACCCAGACCAACAAGATAAAACTTGCTTGGGAGGGAAGCCAAGAGAAGCCTTTGGTGCTGCCACCTCCGGACACACGTAGCAAGGAGAGCTCTTTATGTCCCTGCTCTCCCTACCCACATAGGCAGGGGCTGGGACCTCCCAGGTGACGCAGAGTCATTCTGCATGCCCCTACCCCTGCCCTGTGTGCAGCACATGGGGCATCTCTGCTCCACACCTATGAGGGCCAGGGCCAGAAACATCCATCTCCTCTGCAACAGGTCACAAGGAGCAGGAAAAAAGTCCACTGAGAAAGACACTGGGCAAGAAGTTGTTGTACCCTGAGGCAGAGATCAAGATCTCAGCCCATGCCTGTCTCCCTGAGACTGTGTGGGACTCTGCTGGGGACCCACTGGGAGCTCAGCAGCTCTGCCTGGCTGCTGTTGGCAGTGCAGCTTGTGCACCTTGCACCAAGTCTTCATAACTGATAAAGGAGGAAATATTGACACAGAAGAGTGACTTCCCTTTGTGTATTCCCTCTGTAATCTTGGGTAATTAGTAAATTGGCTCATGTTTCAATTAGAGCTATTGAAAATGCTTTAGTAGCTGACACACAATAATTCAAGGGACATAGCCAAGACTAAAGCCATATTTTTTTAGTCTTGTATCAGAAAACTTTAAAGTCTTACCAGTACAAGATTATAGTGATAGCTGGTAAAAAAAAAAAATTAAAAAGATTGCCCAAGTTATTCTTCCTCTACCTAGGATAGAAAAACTGAAATGGTCCCTCTGTATTAGTGGTCAGCTTCAATTTGTGTTTGTTTACTGCCACAGCAGCCTAGCCCTTACATTTCTGCTGCCATGCAGAGACATGACACGACATGCCAGTCATGTCATGACATGTGTTTCACACCTACTTTGTACCAGTGTAAATAACTGTACCAGCAATGAGAAATCAGAGCTGCTAAGCTGTAGGCAGGTGAGCCCATTAAGCACTGTCACGCCTTGCAAAAAAAATCGTTAAGTATGTGGTATGTTATTCAGGGCAACTTAGGAGATGAAGTGTATCCACATGTGTCAGCAACAAGAATCAGCGCTGGAGCTAGTAAATGGCAAATCTCTCGCACTCAACTCAGAAGCCCTGAAGAGCTGGAAACAGCATGGCAGGAAAGCACACAAAAATGCTCCAGGAACTTCCTTAATGCATTCAGCCCTGCCAGACAAACAGATTGCCAAAGCACTCTCTGTTTCACTTTGTTCAAACATGATAAAATGCTCTAATACTGACAGTTCTTCAAGGGAACATACCACAATTTGGTTTCAAGAATTTCTGCAGAGGGGAATAAGATGGTTTGCTAAATCGCCTTTCCCTCAGCTGAGTCCACGCTACTGATCCAGCTGAGTTGAGGCATTTAAGTTGTACTGCACAAGCGTAACAGCCCAGCTCCTCACGTTTTTGTCTTTATTCAGTTCAATAAAGCTTTTTTTTTTTCTTCCCTTCTATTAAACTTTTGCAGGTTCAGCTATAATCTTTAAGACCCTCTTTTAAAAACAAAAGAAATAATCTAGGCTGATCTGTGCATCACCTTCCAGACGGTTGGCTCCAAATACCAAAGGTGTGTGTACAGACACAAGGTGGCCCTTGCCTGGCCTTCTGCAGGTCAGCTTTTTCTTGCTGACCCTATGAGACTTGATGTTTCAGGGCCAGGGGAGAGCAAAGTCTCAGCAGCCTGTGGAGCTATTTGTTGAGGTCTGGACAACAAGCATTTGTCTTGTACAAGTAATAATTCAACTTGGCAGCCCATGAAATCAGCCAGTTCTGGTGGGTACCAGTCCTGTGTAGGTGCAAAGCATCATCAGCCCCCTGGACATCAGGCATGGACATTTCTCTCCTTCCTACCTTGGGCAGGTTTCCCAGGGGAGCATCTCCTCTGAGAAGATGCTGCGCTCTTTTTCCCTCAGAAAGGAATTTTAAAAGGACCAAAACCTCAGCCACAACCCTACTGTGGCCACGTGGTATAAAACTTAAGAAAAAGTGGAGGGTGGAGAAAGAAGGAATGAAGAGAATTTATTCCACAGACTTTGAGTTTTTCAGCTTCCAGCTTAAGTCTAACACACCGCAACAAAAGCCTAAAATGCCAAAACTCATTCATCATGGATGTTGATAGCCAAATGAAAATGAAATAGAAATTAAATACTGAAGATGCTTTTGTTTGTTCTAAAGAATGGCTCCAAAACCTGACAGGGTGCAGGAATGGGTGTGGCAGGAGAGGGTAGGCTGGACTACCTCAAAGCCCCTTGAGATGATGTAAGCAAGCAAGGAACTTCAGCTGGAAGGGACCCCTGTCCCACCACAGAAAGAATCCCACCTTCAAGACACTTATTGCCAGCTTTTATTAGCAGCCTTGTGCTTCAAGCTGTCGCCTCTGGTTTTAGACTTTTCACTGAAGGCATGGAGATTTGGAAGCTATATTTAGATGTCTTCTCTATTCTTCAGCAACAGGGTTGCCATGGAGATGTTGGCGAGGACAAGAAGGTGGGGACGGAGAGGGAGAGGAAGTTGAGGAATGAGAAGTTTTGGATTCAAAACAACCCTCACCAGCCCAGGAAGGCTTTAAACTCTTTGTAGGGCAAAAATCGCTGAAGTTTATCAGCTGAATAAGCCCCCAGCACCGCCTCATGGTGCATGCATCATTCAGTGCTTTCAAGAGACCCAAGAGGTTGGCCTTCAGGCACTGCTCCTTTGGGATAAGGTGCCCCATGGACCTGAGCTTGCTACCCCGGGGGCATATACTGAGCACTGATCCCTGCCTCAGCTCATCACTCCTGTGAGTACTGATAACCACCTGCACCTTCAGACATCCAGAGGATAACCACCCATGTCCTCCTCCTCTGGGCACAGCTCTAGAGGGCTGCATGCCACCCACTGCTGGCTGTAGCTCAGCTGAGCTCTATGCAACTTCTTTGATCTCCCTTCAAAAGTCAATTCTCTGCAGAAACCTTCTGATATGGTGGTGCCCAAAACCAAACCTGCAGTGCCACATGGCACCCCAGCAGAGAAACGCAACCCACTGCTGCCCCAGTGCCAAAAGCAACCCTCTGGGAGCTCCACTCAGGTCCTGTTGATGTGTTGCTTCACAAAGTCATATTGACCCTGGCGTAGCTGGGGTGGCTTTGTCTCTGCTGCCAACAGTGGAAGCAGATAAGGAGCTGCAGCTGGGGTCAGAACTGCCCAAAGCTCCCCAGCAGCGCAGGCAGGGACATGCTGGCACACTGAGGATGAACTGCCCAGCACAGGAGGGGAGGTTGATGGCCATGGGGACCTCAACCTCCAGATCTTACCACCACAGCAGGCAGGCTGTGGCGAGGGTGAAGGTGGCCACTGCCAGACCCTCAATCTCCCCCATGACAAATCCACATTCCCCGTGCTGGGAAGAGCTGCAGGCACAGCCCAGATGTGCAGCTATGAGCAGAGATTTGCACCTACTGCCCACAATACTGCTCTTTCCAGCACAGACAATGTAGGTGGAAACCAAAAGCTTAACATGGCTGTTCCCAAGATTTGCTGTCCTATGCTTACAGCACTTGCAACAAAATTTGGTTTTCCATGAAAGGTCAGAATAACCCATGTAATTCCCAGTGTGGCAGCTGGCATATCTCAACTCCCACCTGCCTCCCCTGACCTCCTTCCTGGCTTCTGCACATGACAGCATCCCCAGATTTCAGTGCTCAAAGCACATCAAAACTGGTGGAGAGCTTTCCCATCACAAACCTCTCAGGACATCAGCCTTGCAACTCCACCTTTCCTCTCTCCCTTGCCCTGCTCTGCCCACAGACCCAGGCAGCTTTTAGCTCAGCAGGACAGTGTTCAGCCCAGCCACTGGAGTTGCACTACGTTCAACAGAGCAGTAAGGCAGCAATCTGTAGAAAATTAATGAGCTGCAAACAACGCTGTGCAGCTGCCAGCCTGAAACAAGCCCACCCTGCATGCTGCAGATACAATTATTATATATGAACAAAAGGAGCTGGAGCTGGTGTGCTTTGGCTCTGTTCACAGGCTTCTTGTGACCAAGATAAGGGACAGCAAGCTGAACTGCCACAGGTTGTGTATCCAACCATTTACACAGAGCCAAGATACTGCATCTTTATCCAAGGCCCTGTACATTTGACCAGGTTCAGTGATTTTTTTTTTTTTTTCTCTTTTGTAGCACTGAAAATAGGGTCAAAGATACTCAGCTGCACCATTTCAGTTCTTTGGGACTGTTTTAATTCTATTTCTTACCTATTAAAACACACTGGAAAACACCAAACAGGACCATTCATTAGCTTCCAGGAGCTAAAGCCTCAGAGAAAGCTAGAGGTTCCCAGGAGGAGGCCAGCCCCATTGGGCACCTGCTTCTAGAATCCAGAGCTTTGGACCATAAAACAGCCACCTCCCTGTTCATAAACTGAACAAAAATAATGGTATCAGCCAGCTCTTCAGCAAAGAGGAGTGTTTCAGAAGGTTTAAATCTAGGAGCAAGGCAGCCTTTGAGTCTTGCTTGATTTTGCAGATGACCTCACTTCAACTCAGAGGGGCTGCTGGACACTTTCCTGCCTCCCTACAGCTGGTCCCCTCATAGGACAGCTTGGCTCAGGCAGAGAAGGGAACCAGGGCTACACTACCACATCAAACAGATCATGGCCTGCGCAGCCCTCTCCTGCCAAAGCAGATCTTTTTGAATGAGCATGGTCATGTATTATCATCTTACTGCTATAATTTCCACCCTAACACTTTGTCCCATCCATCTCAGCCTTCACATGTGGATCCAGCTTTGTGGGAAGTGGTTTGGGCAAAGCCTGCTGACCAATTCACATCAGAGATGGATTGAACTCCTCCTGGAATCTCTGGCTGATAGACAGGAGTCTCCTCCTGCCCTCTCCGACTCGTGCCAAGAGTCAGTGCTAAGGCCCTTCACTCATTCTAAGAGCAAGCCCTACCCTCATCCCAACAGGCTCAATTCTTATTCACCTTCTTGCTGTCTAGATTCTCCTACTGCAACTCCCCCAACACCTTTAATCTGTCTTCTCCCTCTCAGTTCGTGACAGCACAGCTGAACAACTGTTTGACTTGACCCATCTGGACACAGCCCAGCCATGCTCCTCATGCACTTCGGTGTAAATCCTTTCAAACCCCCACTTACTGTTGGGTTTGCAGGCTGGTATCACACGCTTCTCACCATCTGGTTAGAACAATAACCTGTTGATGAAAAACAACCATTCTCCCAGCCTTGGTCTTCCACCCAGCTTGGTGTTGAGGGCAGCACCCTTCACTCAGCATTAGCAAACGTACTCACAGGTTTAGTAACATGACACAGCTGCTCTGAAGGCTAAAACCTCACACAGACCTCTACAAAAAATCCCTTGTGGTTTCAGAGGAGGGGCTGTTGTCTGATGATCTTCCCCCTTTGCCTTCCTAGGCCTTTCACCTTAAAAACGTAACTCCCTGTTTCCATCAAGTCTTTCCCATTACGGGACCTAGAAAACTTTTGAGAACTTGAAATACAAAGATAAAGAGCTGAATTAAAAGGAAAAGGTGCACTTGATTTTGTATTTTTTTTGAGCCTATTCTGATTTTTTCTGAAAGGAGGTCCCATCCCATCTCCCCACCCAGCCAGAATGTAACTGGGTTGCAATGCCATTGCTGTCTGAGCATCGCTCCCTGCCTGCTCCAGCCTCCGCTTTCTTCCAGCTCACTTCACATGTGCCCTGCAGTGAGTGTCAGTGCTCTTACAAGGAAACTGAAATACACCAGGGAGGCTGTCAGGAGTGGGAGCCTTCTGCTCTGTCTGTCTGTTTACTGGGATGTCTGTCTGTGTTTATCAGTGGCTTATTCTATTTTTCAGATGCCATCCCTAGCTCTGCTCCTTGCCATCATGCTCCCCCCCTGCTTCCTTAGCCACCCCAGAAAGGTACTGGAGTAAAATGCACACTGAGAAATAAACTCTCTCAAAATGCTAAAAGCCACCCAGACTGCTGCTGATCACCCGGATCTGAACACATGCCTCGCTGGTCTGAGATTGTCCCCTGGCTTCACACCCGTGGGTAGGCTGCACTTATCTTTGCTCTCCAGAAGCAGAGCTGAAGCACGGAGGATACCAAAGACTCGCTTGGCTTCACGGGCAGCAATCAGATGGAACGGTTGGGAATGAAATACAGGAGCCAGAGTCCCCCCTCAGGTCTCTCCCTGGGCACTTGCACCTGGCCTCCCTGCTGCTGGGAACAACCTTGGCACTGGGGCTGCTGCTGGAGCAGCTTGGGTCTTTGAATCCAGAAGGGTGGCCCAAGCAAGAGTCAGAGGAAGATGTTTATGCTTTCTGAAGTAGTCTAGCAGCCCATTTCAGTCAAGCTGTGCAAGACTCAAAATCATGACACTGAACTAGAAGTTACAGAATCATAGAATGGTTTGGGTTGGAAGGGACCTTAAAGATCATTGAGCTCCACCCCCCCACCTCCGCCATGGGCAGGGACACCTCCCCCTAAACCAGGTTGCTCAAAGCCCCATCCAGCCTGGTCTTGACCACCTCCAGAGATGGAATATGCCATGCAGAATGGGGATAGGATAGCTGCCTGGGCAAAAACCTCTCTTGTCCTACTATGACAGCAAGACTGAAGGAGAGTTGCATGTCCTAGAATGGTAAAGGAGAACCAGTGAGCCCCTGCGAGCCATAGGCACTGACTTTTTCATGGTCCTAATGTTGAGACAGGTCTGCACAGACAGCCTTAAAGTAGGAAATAACTCCCCATGGAGGACTGAGACATGGTCTACAGCAGAGAAAGCCTGCAGCTGCAAAAGCTGGCTTTGTCACGCACATTTGCCTACAGAGAACCAGGTCACATCCCATTTCCAGCAAATTAAAAATAATCCTGGGTTGGTTTGTTGGTTTTTTTTTTTTTTTTAATGTTTATTTACCAGTTGGTGCCTCCTGCAGAGACAGACATTTGGAGATCTGTGACTGGAAAAAGGAGAAAAAGAAGCTTCTAATGGTATTGCTATCTCTTTAAAAAGCAATGATAGTAACAGTCCCTACTAGCCCTTGGAGCTCCACATATGACTCTGCTCCGACAGAGTGTGACTGTACAGGATGGCAGCGTTGGGCTCAATTTTAGTCCGACCATTCCAGATCAAATTTTCACAGCCTCCAAAGAAAGAGATGGCTTTTATCAGAGACAAGAGTTATTAGTTTACAATCAAGCTGTACTCTTTCCTCCTCATGCCTCAGCACAAATAATAACAGTTTTACAGGTTAAATGAGGCTCCTCTGGCCATCTGTGAGACCCACTGAAGACTGAAAGATTGCCCAGGTATAATTTAGCATAAAATCTGTTTTTGAAACATTTAGCACTGATGGTAGAGAGAGACAGGGGAGGGCCAGCCCCAAGTTTTGAGCCAAGAAATCCTGACAGTGCTGAGAAGTACTAAAATATCTTCTTTTTTTTGTCTTCTGCTGCCAGCAAATCTGATTTGAAATGACCAAGAGTGAAGATGTGGCACGTTTTTTCACATCAAGTGGAGATTTCAGATCCTTCACGGCCTTGTGTTCCTCAAATGGGGAGATGGGCTCAAAGTTAGTCCTGCCAAAAATGGATTTAGGTAAGATTGCACCCAAGATTAGATTCACCCTAAGCACCTATGACACCACCTATCTCCTCTTCCTTCTTTTGGGGGGCTATGCACTAATATGGAGCACCGCTTTCCCCAGAGATATTCATGGACAGGAGTACAGTGCTGCCCTTCACTGAGCTCAGATTAATTTCTTCCTGCTCCTCCAGGTGTTAAGATTTTGCTCAAGTCAAGAGAGATTTGAGGCTTTAGTCTAATTTAAAGAGACCCCTGTTCTTTGCAGCCCCTGGCACTCCACAGAATTATGCGACCACCGAAAAGATCACTTGGCCATTAAGCCAGCTCCATTCACTGCATCTCCCCCATGCTCAGCTCCAGCAGCACCAGGGGCTGCCAAGAGCTGCCTGGCCTGAAAGAGGCTTCCTTTGCAGGACATGTCTTTCGGCCAGTGGTGGTTCCTAGCGTGAGTCCATCAAGGCAAGATATAAGGCACATCCCCATCCCATCTTGCACTCCTTATGCAACCACCACTGACTAAAAATACAGCTGCAGCCCTGGCTGGGCGAGATGCAGATTTAATGAGGCTTCCATGGCAACAGGCTTTACTTCAGCAGGGACTGGGATGCAGGGGACAGCAACGCTTAGGGGGAGAGGTGCTCCTCGGCCAGGGGAGCACAGATAAAAGCTTGCAGCGGTGGAGTCTGAGGTTTTTTTTCTGGTTGGTATTAATAAAATTGCCAGGTATTCGGTTCAGTTAGCTGCAGCCAAGGAGGCAAGCTGTGTAATATTTTTAACCGACAAACCTGGACCCATTTCTGTCATGAGGATAAATATTTACTAGTCAGCCTTAATTAAACTCAATCACCCACATGCAGAAATGTTAAAACAGGGTAAATCAAGGGGCCTGTTTCAGTCTACCAACACTATAAACATCCTTTTCAGTAAAAACAGGTTCCTGCCAGAGCTCACAACATGCCGTGGCAGAGCTGGCCCATACAGAGCCAGGAGACCTGAGAACAGCTAAGCGCACAGAGGAAGAGGCTTTGGTTGATGTTTTATGGATGGTGTCCTCTATGCCAGTGCAAAGAGAAAACTCAAACAGAAAAACAAACAGTTAATGAAAAAAATTAGGATAAAAGGACACTGTAAGCCTGGCTTTCAAAAAATAAAAAAAATTGAGACTATTGCCTCCTGTCCTCCATGCTGATCCTCCTACACTATATGTAAGAGTAAGGATACATGCTGGCCAAAATCCCAATTTGGTCTGCATAGCTCTAAGTATTATATCACCTGAGGATGTCTGATGAGCATTTAGGATCCATGGATTATTTCTGTGAAATGTGGAAAGCACCTCAGGAAAACCAGCCTCTTACTGGTTGGCTGTATTTGGTACTCAGAGAGTGACAGCTGTGCTGGAAAATGCTCACAGGATCACAGATAAAAGCTCCTGTTTCCATTAGAAATGTATAGTATTTTTCCCAAATGCAAGTTGTCTTTTTTTTCCCAGGAATTTCTTCTTATTTCATTTACAGAGTAATACACCACCTTGTACTGGAACACCACCTCCTATCAAAGGACCAAAAAGAATAGAAATAACTAAAAAAATAATGGTAAATGTTAACACTTTGATTTCACTGATGAGAAACTGAGGCATAGAAGAATTTAATGGAAAAAGGAAATACCCTGCCTCCCCTCAAATCTGAGTATATGTCTCCGGGAACATAAAAATCAAGGCCCCCAGAACTGCAGCTTGTTAGTGAAAATTCTAGCCAAAATCAAGTGACTAAAGTAAAGCACCACTAAAATCAAGTGCCCCCAACCTGGTTTGAAACCCATATATCAGAATGTTAAAACAAAGTCACTGCTTCCTACTTCTTTCAGCTCAGCTCCTTGTATTCAGGCACCCTTCATTTCAGAGCACTTTGCCCAGTACCCTTCTCCAGAATGAGCCATTTCTTGTTGATATGAAAAATCACCACTTGGAAGCATCTACCTCTTAAATGAGCTGATTTTATACACATTAGCTCCCATCAGTTACGCCTCTCCTGGTAAACCACATTCCTGTCCTGTTATAAGCCAACATGAAGCATTTCACAAAGTTTAACAGAAAATCATCTCTCTGCCCCATGGAAAGTGCCTGTTGCTAGGATGAAAACATGGACCATATTAAACTAGACACAGCACCAAAACCCATGACATAAACAAAGATGCTGAAGCCACCAGGGAAATCTAAGGGCATAAAATGTAATTACCCATGCAGAAAACTGGCCATGGCTGTTTGCTAACATGGAGACATCTCCAGCACTGTAGCAGCCCTGGCCACCTACAGTTTTCAAGCTGGAACAAAAATGCTGCCTGTTCATGGATCCTCCTTCCTTCCTTCCTGCTTCTCATGTCACCAGGCTACAGCCTCACTATCTATCTTCCCCTAGTCTGCACACAAAGGGGTTGATGGACCTCCCAAGCCTCTGTGACACCAAGCTCACGCCGTTTCAGTAAAGCCGGTCTCTGGAGCTCACTCTGGTCTCCTTTCTGAAAGATCATGGATGGACACCTTAGCTTATACAGACCTGCTTTCTCAAGAAACTGTAGTCTGTGGTCACATTTCCTCATGTGTGAGCTCTATTAAAAATAACTTCTGATATGAAATAGGCCTGGGCAGTCATTTTGCACTGTACAGCAATGCAATTCAAAACCCAAACTCATTACCCCACTGAGTTCTGAAATAAACGAGCAAACATCAAGGCTCTGTATGTCCTTCCCCAGGATGACAGATGGCAGTGATAGGGAGGAGCTGGTGTAGCATGTCCTTAATCAAAGGCTGCTGGAGTGCAGCACTGCTGGGGAATGGGAAAAATAGTTATGTCCACACCTTTGCTTAGATGAAGGCCAAGTTTAGTTTAAAATTACAGCACAATCCAGTATCATTCCCCATAACATGGAGTTAAATTGTTAATGGCACATAGTGAGAGCATAGGCCTCTTCCATTCAAGCTCCTTAGCTTAACCTAGATTTCCTAATCAGAGGAATCACAGCACTGGAGATGCCACTACACAGTCCCTGTTCAGCCTCTGCTAGTGCCATTCTTTGTGACTCCAAGAAAGTCACTTCTTTCCCCGCTTGTTAAAATGGGAACAAGTGCTCCTCTGCCTCTGAAGCATGTCTTGAGCATGAACACATTAATATTTCAAGATGCTTCAATATTATGGGGGAGAGAACGCTTGAAATGCATAAATAAATAGAAGCAAGGTTTTTAAGGTGAGGTAATATGCTTTACTAGCTCAACTAATATCCCTATATGAGCTTCTGAGCATAGAGATTTCTGCCCAAAATGTATCCCGTTTCAAATTTTGGATTTCCGTTTAAGCCAGTAAAAAGGTTTGTACTGCTTCAAATTGCCTTTTGCTGGGAACTCACACCCATCAGCTGGGCTCATACTTCCTCTCCCTAGAGACTTGGCCATTCTCGTATCCTTAGACCATCACAGTCTGCAACAACATAAATAGCTAATTAACTTTTTACTTAAAAGTAAGCAAGCAAGCAAGGAAGCTGGGATCCTTATCAGCTTCTGAAAACACTTCATCCCTCCACCACAGCTCTGGCTTCAGAAAACCCAAGATGCAACCTAAAATATTTGCTGCATCAATATATTCCACCATTGTTACACCGTATTTGTAGCTCAAGTGATAGGACAACACATAGATAATTTGTCCTATAATCACCTGCCTTGCTATACAAGATCATACATCCTGGTGAAACAAACACTAACTTACAGGAAATGGCAAGGCGGGGAACTTAACAGGCCAAACCCTTAAGAAGGTTCTTGAACGTCTGTTCAGTCCTCACCAGGACTGAGAAGAGCATGCCTGAGGAAAGCTTGTGTAAAAACCAACCTCAGTCTCACAGCAAGGGCGGGTGTTACCTTTTAGGAAATAGGAAGGCACTTCTGGTCTCTTTAAAAGAGCAAGAGCCCAGGTGAGTTTATCAAGGACATAAGAAAAGCAGAGTATGTTTGGAGATCACTGGTCACGCTGCAGGAACCAAAACCATATAAGCCAGAGAGACTCCCCAGAGGAGCCCAGGGCCCTACCGGGGAGAACGGGAGAAGAGAAGATGCGCCAGAAGGGGCATCCCAAAGCACCACCTCTCCTGCCTGCCACACTGCTAAGTGCTGTTATTCCCAGAAAGGCTGGAAATCTTGCTTTACTACACATTGGAAATAAAATAACACCTTTTTTAGTCCTAAAGCAACTCTTGCAGTCTTTGCACGTGGGTTGTTTTCACACCTCACAGCAAGGCAGAGCATTCTGGCAGGTTTCCATCTCACCAGACAGCTCAGCCACCTGGCCTCAGACATTCTCCATGCTTTTCTGTGTTCTTTCCAGGATTTTTCCTTAGGGATGCTCTTAGCAGGGCAGTATTCCTGGTCCCATTTTTCTTCTCTTCCCAACTTCATACCTCCATTCCAACAGTTCCTGTGCAAGGCTCTCTGGATCCCCAGGAGGACCAACACAGGACCATCAACTAGCAGCACAGAGGCAAGCAGGGAGCTGCCTGTAAAGGTGACAAGCTTGGCTGCCATGAACCTTCTCTCCCTGCTGACAAGACGGTGTCCCACAGCATGACATCAAAACAGGGACACATGGCATGTAACCTGAATGAAGGCTGGTGTCAGCTCGGCTCCTTAGTCCACTCAGGAGCCCTGCTGCATCCCCAGCTCTCACAAATCGAAAAGTCAGCAGATCTGTCAAGAATGATAAAACCCAGCCATACACCCTTAGACCTCTGCTTGTTATCAGTTATGAGGCTCACTGGCAGAGCTTAGAAGCTTGCTGTGAATAGGAAGGCCACAGCCATTTCAAACAATCTGGTCTCCTACAGAACTCTTAATGTCCTAATGTCTTGCACACTTTCATGCATTTACTCTTGCAGTACGCTACTGAGATGGGAACCACAGGAAGAATTAAGGTTGGAGCTGTGGCTCCAACCCACAGTACCTAGTAGGCACCGCAGAACTTCTATGGCTCCCATGTGGGGAGAAGACCCTTCCCATGACAACAGTCCCTGTAGGTAGCAGCTAGGGATGGAAAATGATGCTTGAGAACTGCCAGCATCTGATGCCTCCAATCAGATTGTCCTGAGAGATTTCAGTGGCTGAAGCTCCCACCCCATGAAGCAGAAGCATAACTCTCCATGGCTGCACCAGCCCATCATCAGAGGGAATGAACCCCTCTCAGCAGGGCCACATCGACTCCTGGAAAGAACATAGGTGTAGCCAGGATCACCAGAGTCAGAGCTGAACTTACTGACAAGGCATGTCTTGAAACCTCACAGATAAGAACTAGACAGCCTATGTCTTGTCTGGAGCCCAGAAGGAGCACTCAGAGCTGAGCCCAAGTCTTGGAGAACATGCTACGGTTTTGAACCACTTGCAAATGCATCTCTACTACTTTACTGCTCTTCAAACACCAGCAACGTGCGGGCAAGGAGTTGTCAAGCTTTGTCTTGTATTTGGCTTGATTTTCAAGAGCTCGTAAGACAAAACTACACCCAAAGATAGAAAGAAGTATATTTTTTTTTTGTTATTTTGTCTTATGAACAAGCACACAATCTGGTGTGCTGGTTGCAAAGGGAAGTCTGTAGTAGATTATACACTCCTTGCAGGCTGTTGTTGCATTTGGATCAGGCAACAGGAGAGGAAAGAGGGATAATAAAATTATCACACTTTTTTTTTAAATACTCTGAAGCTTCTGTTAAAGCATGCTTAACATGGTTTGCATTTCAGACATAAGTGATTCTCTCATTTGAGTCCTGATCATCTCTGGAGAAGAGCCTGCCAGAAGTACCACAGGTGACAGATTTGTAGTGTCTTGGATAAAAGCCTGTCTTCTGCATAAGGTAGCTAAGAGATGATGCCTAAACCGAGCCTTGTCTTACTACCCAAAATGAAGACATTTATAGGCAGAAGAGTGCTGTTAGCTATTGTTTTGTGAAAGGGAAGGATAAATGAACTCTATGGTGGAAGAGGAGGAAATATCAAACAAAAACTAAAACAGCAGCAGCAGAAAACCTACAGGCTGAATAAGAAATGGGATTCAGACTATGCAAGTATCTGGCTCTTCACCACGTTCTCGTACCCTAGCCAGCTCAATCCTGGGGCTAGGGGAAGGTTTGCTTTTGTCCTTTTGGGGTTTGTTTTTCAATTTAGCTACTCGGGTTAAAAGGGGCACCATATTACTAAATCAGCAAAAGGAAAAAATCACTAGCTTGCAGCCCTAAAGAAGACACTCCTGAGGTCTTAAACCATCTCCCACATACTGCCATTGCGCCACATTCTCTTCCCACCCCATGCCAGAAACCTGCCCCCTGCTTTAATGTCATTTTCTGAAACTGAGACAGGAACTCACGAAAGAGATGCTGTATGTTAAGCTAAATGTGGGGGGGGGAAAAATCTAACATAAATGTAGTGAAGTTGTGTTCACTCCTACATATACCCAAGGAGCCTGCCATGTTCCCTAGGAGTACCTTCTGTTGCAAGGTGGATCTTCAGTCTCTTTTCTCTTATGCCCTGACACAACAGGCTGAAGGCTGAGTTTATTGCTCTGCCTGGTGTCTTCTCATTTGGCTCTAATCCCCTCCAATATATATGCAATATTTCAAATGGAGCTCTTCTGAATACATTTTTATAGTCCTGGCAAGCCATCCATTTCTATATTTAATTTAGTTCTTGACACAAATAAATATATGCACTGAGACTTACATATAGGTAGACTGGCCAATATATTCAGGCTTGCATGCTGAGGGCTGCATCTGTACTGCAATCACGGCTGTAGTTATAGCTGGTGTCAAGCTACTCAGGTTGGTTATCACCAGCTAGACTGGGGGCTGCTAGCAACATTGTCACAGCAGTGTCGAGCTCCTCATAGACTGAAAGCCACCTGCAAATCTGAGTAGAAATTATCAACTGCATTGCTCCCCAAGCTATTGCAACTGTTTTAAAGTTCTCCTTCTACAAGCTGCAGACACAGCACAGAGGTGTCCAGAATTAAAGGCTTAAAATAGAGGTTTTATCCTTTCTGTACCCCAACTGTTCTGCAAGATGCTGCATATACACAGCTCCCCTTCTTCACATTTCTGGTCTTGTTACCTCTGCTTGAGTGTATTTGCTCTAGCTCCTCCAGACTGCTCACTAGAGTACACACATACCCTGCCAACCTTGGATGGAGGGTCTCCTTGATGTCAGGACCTAGCTGGTGCCTACACTGTTGTGGCTGTCTCTGTCATCTCTGCAGCAGGGAAAGGGAGGGCTGGACCAGGCAGCACTTGATCTCACCTAAGCTGGCCCTAACTGGGCAGCCTCTGCCTGCTGCCACCTGGGCTAAGGGGTGAAAATCAACCTTCAGATAAGTGGTGGGAGGGTGGAGTCTACACAACCTCTCCTCACCGCAAGGGGATGTGCTTGAACTCCTAGTGAGCACTCTCTCAGCTGGTATCTGCATTTCCTAGCAGGATATAAAATTGTTTCTTCACAGATCTCTGTTGTGGTCCCAAGTGCAGAGCTCCATGGCCACAGGTGGGTGCTGACCTTCATTGCTAGCACCACTGCAATGGAAAGGGACAAGAGCACAAGGAGAGAGCAGGTTCAGGAGGCTCACGGCTATGTAAAAGATGGGTCCATAAGTGATTTTATAGGAAAAACGCTAGACTGGCTTTGAGAAAAACAAGGAACTAGAGCTCAGAGCTGTGAGAGTAGGAGCCTAATCAGCACACTGCCTTCTTTGCCTGTCCTGTGCCCCCATCAGCCAAGCCCAGGGCTCTAGATGTAATCCTGAAACTCTGCCAGTGCATTTCAGAGCTGCTTTTCTCCCACAGCTTCTGGGAAGCACCCTCCAGGCAGAGATTTGTGTGGGACACTGGGTGCTGGTGTGTCTGGGTACCGCTAACCATTTCTCTTTGCTTTTTGATCTTTACTGGGGACCACAGTGTAGTGGAGGATGACCAACAGGTGAACACTTATTTCCTACTTGCACACTGAATGTTTTTACCCTGGTGTGGGTAAATTTACTGAATGAGACTGAAACTGCACCTGGAAGATAACCACCCCAATCACCAGTACATGCTGGTGGCTGCCCAGTTGGGAAGCAGCTCAGCAGAAAAGGACCCGAGGGTCCTAGTGATCATAAAGTTGACCATGAGCCACCAATGTGCCCCCATGGCAAAGTAAGTTAATTATGTCCTGGGCTGCATTAAGAGGAGTACCCCCAGCAGCTCAAGAGAGGTGGCACTTCTGTTTTATTCAGTGCTGCTGAGGCCACACCTGGAGTACTGTTTCCAATTCTGGGCTCCCCAGCACAAGAGAGGCATAGACATGCTGGACGGAATCCAACAGAGGACCAAGAAGATGATTATAGGACTGGAGCACCTCACCCATAAGGAAAGGCTGAGAGAGCTGCCACTGCTCAGCCTGGAAAAGAGAAGGCTCAGGAAGCCTTCATCAACATATGTGAAGGGTAGGTGGAAAGGGGTGGAGCCAGGCTCTATTCAGTGCTGCCCAAGAGCAGCAAGAGGCAATGGGACACACCGAAACACAAGGTTCCCTCTGAACACTTTTTCACTGTGAGCATTACTGAGCACTGACACAGGCTGCCCAGAGAGGTTGAGGAGTCTCCATCCTTGAAGGCAATCAAAAGCCATTTGGACAAGTTCCTGGACAACTGACTCTAGGTGGCTCTACTTGATCAGGGCAGATTGGACCAGAAAACTTCCGGAGATCCCTTCCAGCCTCAGACAGTCTGTAATTCTGTGAAAAAGCAGGATGTTAAGATGTCAAGTGCTCTAGAAATGAGCATTGTGAGATTCCTCCCTCCAAAGGCATAACCATTCCCTAAAGAGCACAACAAACCAGAAATGGCCAAGCAATGGGCATATGCTGGGAATTACTGTGAGAAAACTACCATAACCAGAGTATGTGCAAGCTGACACTGCATCTGGGACTCATGCAATGGCCTGTAAGATTTGAGCTGATAATAGCAATAGCGTCTCTGGCTGAGAGCTCAGTTGTACTGGCCTGCATGCATTTAATCAACACATGGGTACCTACCTCCTTGAGTCCTGAAAATGCTTGCTATCCCACTGGATAAACACAGAAAATGGTGCTCCCCCTGCCCCCGCACCTCACCTGATTCAATGACATGTCCACAAGGGAAAGAGGATTGGTGACCCCTGTTCTGACATGGATTAAACCACTGGCTAGACTTCCATGAGCAGATTAAGGGAAATGACTGTCTATCCTTCTGTTCTGAAAGGAAAATATAACCCGCTCATTATGAAAGCTGAAAATTGTTAAGAGAAAAGTCAAAACTTGCACTCCTGGGACTTTGAACTAGAGCAGCCAATGCAGAGTAGTAAAAGAATGCTAAATATTTCAGTGACTGAAACAACACAAAGGCAAAGTTATTAAAAATCCATATGGCAGACAGTAGCTCTTAGACCATGGTCTGTGGGGCTCTGGTTGCCTGCAGAGTGTCCCTATGTGGTCACCAGACCGGCTGCTGTTGCAATGGCAAAGCATCTGTCACATTTTTAAACAGCGACCTGCCCTGCTTTTTCTACTCCTGTCCAAGATTCACAGAGTTTCCCAAGACTATTTTTGACCAGCTGGGCCAAAAGAAACCCTCAGACTGTCTGCACCAGGCTCTCCTGCAGCTCCTTTTGATGGCTGATTTGAAACATGTAAAAGGGAGCCATAAAAAATGCCAGGCAGAGGAACGCAACCCACACAAAGACCACTGCAATTCATCTATCAAAGGGTTTGTAAAGAAAGTAAGCAAACAGCACAAATGTCATGTTGCGCAGGGTGCTCTAACCAGGCAGCAGTGCCCACCGCACTGAAAAGACTTTCACCTCATACTCTTCCTATGTTTGCTAATATGTCTTTTTTAAATAATTAGCCCTGGCATTGTATTTATCTCAGGGCAAGAATGGGGGCAAGAACTGAGCCATCTGTAGAGGAAGATGATGGGAAAGTTAAAAACATCAAGAGGATCAGCTCAAGGAAATCCCCAGTTGCCATCCTGATGGATGATTTTCACAAGCAAAAGAAGAGGAATTCCCAAACCTCCACCATTTTCAGCTCACTTTGAAGAGCTCCCTTACACGGTTACCCTGAATAGATGCATCTCTGATAGAAATACCTGACCTGAAATCTTGTAAGACCTTAACTTCAGGGCCAGAAAATCCACATGAGCAGCCTTCATCTATTCAGGGTCTTCGGTCTGTGAGTGCCTTCTAGCCCTTCATTAGTAACATGACTAATACTCGTCACGTGTGCTCTGTTATCACTCCCATCCTCCCTGCAGGGCTCTGGATGCAGCACGGAGTTTTATCTTGGTAGGGTTTAAAGGTTTGCGTTTTCCAAGGTATTTGCTGCTGTGTGGTTCTGGCAGCTTACTGTGGTTGACAGAAGGTACTCTGCATTTGGAGAGGGAGGAGACAATGTCTGGGGAGGTCCCTGGCTCCAGTGGGACGTCACTCCACTGCCTGGCATCAGCTGCACCTGGCAGAGCAAATGTCACAGCACCCTGGCATTTATGGTTTGAGTCTGGGGACAATTAACCACAAGCACAGCAGTAATGTGTTATTATCCTGAGCACAGGATTAAAGCAGGAGATGCCTCTTGCTGAAAGAGAGGACACCTCTGCCTAACAAACCAGAGGATCTTCCAGGACGCTGTGCCAAACGCCTCACCTGCCTCAGCACAACTAGCAGTGGGTTAATCTCACCTAGCACATCAAAACAGGCCAGCTCAACACTAATTAATTCTTGAACCTCCTTCCTGATACATGCACTTTTAAATCAGGCATCTGAATGAAGTTGGGGCTGTTAAGAGGGGGACCTATCTGTGAGTAGTACGCGAAGGCTTTTCTTTCTTCTCCATGTGGGGATGTCTTGAAAATCCCAACTACTTCAATCTGATGACTGGAGGCACTGGGTGACCTTATCTCTCAACCAATCTTCCTTCCTCCTGCCCTCCCCCTCCTCCCATGCTAGGCATGGCAGAGCAGCGCCGCTGGCACGAACAGTGAGTCAGCAGCCCCAAAACTCTCCTGTCATGGAAATGCTCCTGCTCCTACCACCTCACTGCTCACAGCCTTGTGACTGAGATGGGGCACCCCAGATTTGACAAAAGGGTGCCTTATGAGGAGGCAGGTCCTCTAATGCTGCCAAAACACCAGTCAAAATTGCACAGTCTGGGTCAGAAGATAAACAGAGTGCTGGTCCTGACTGCAGGCAGCTCACAGGAGTCTCTGAAGACAACATTTCCAGTAGCCAGAGAGATGAGCCACCTTTCCTCCTGCTCACAGGGCCTGCAGGGCTCTCCAGGCAATGCTGAGACAGTCATACAATATTTCTGAGACGTTGAAATTGGCCAGTGAGCGAATGGCATTTTTTGAGTTTCTCAGCCAACGCTCCTGGGAGTAAAGTGTTATTATAGCAAGAAAAAAAAATGTTCTCTGAACTCTTGTTGCTAGCATCTGAACTGAAGCCCACTCCTGAGATTTCAAAGGAGTTTCTTCAGCTTTTTAACTTTTCATTGCTCTTTGCATTTTCCATGCCTGGACAGAGAAAAGGCTAAGTAGACTAATGCTGTTTTCACAGTGTGCCTATCACATTCAGCATCACACTGGCAATGACAGGCCTCTTGAAGCGAAGTTCCAACCTCAGCCTCTCTGAAGAGGTCTGAACTCCTTTAAACACTCCAATTCTGGCTACCCTTTTAATCAAATCCTTTGACATCCCCCTTGGGGCTCACTGCCTTTGTTCTGCAGCCAGGAGCATGTCCCAGGCCTTTATGCTGCTCTGACTCCAGCCATAGCCTGTGACTCTTTTCAGGCTGAGCAGCACTACCCAGAAAGGGCCAAACCCAAGGCTTCTGTGCTTGCTTTGTATGGCACAAGATAGTCCTGACATAATGAGGCCTCCACTGCATTTCCATCACAGCTGAGCCACTGTGCATCACCAATCCTCTAATGAGGATACTTCTGAGAGAAAGTGGGCAGAACCTGCCCCACCACTGACGGTGGTGGTATGGCTTTTTGCCTACTTATCTCAATGTCCCCTATGAGGTCTGGATGCCTCTAAAAGGCACTAGCCTCCCTAACAGACTTCTGTGGTTTCAACCTGCTTTCCAGGCTGACAGGTGTCCTACACTGGCCACTCACCTTCTCACCAACAGACATGTCACCAGGAAAGCACATTCCTTTGTACTATCCATAGGAGGTGTTAAGAATCTCCTAACATTCACTCAAGGAACTATTCACCACAGAATCACATATACCACTTCTAGGTGGTTTGTACTCATTCTTAACGACTTCATCCACACAAGAATCTGTAGTGGTTTAATTAAAATGGGGTTAAAATCTGACAGCCTTAAACTGGTGCAAACCACAGTAGAGACACTAAGTAGATACTTGGCTTACCTTATTAACAACATAATTCGTTAAAATTTTGTTCCTTCGTGTACAAACAAGCTACAAGGCTAATCTAGTATTGACATCCAGGCTTGCAAAAAGCAATAAACTATTCAAGGGTTATCTGTGCTGGATCTGACCATTGATTGCCCTTTTAAACAACCCACATTATGATCACTCTTAGCAGAAATAGCTATATAAAGTGAGAACATATTAATATATTCCTATCAGTCCTTAAAAATCCAGCCTATATTTTTGAAATTCATATTGACCTCAGAATTCAACTCCATATATCCATCCTCTGCTGTAAATTCACTCCTGAAATCAAATCTGTCAGTAGCATGGAGTTTAATTTGATCTTGTGACTCTCTGGTATTTGCTACTATGCTAACACATTACATTCTGGACAACATATTAAGCTGTGATATAACATCGGGGTCACACAGAGATGAGTAAGAAGCAATATGAGAGTCCGTGAATACGCTGATCCTTCACTGCGGCCTGTGCTTTGAGTTATTCATATTCTGCAAGGGCAGAAAGATGATATGGGTTTCGGCTTAGAAGCCTGAACTGCAGTGCAATAATCAGATGCCAAAGGTTAGTTTTAGTCCAGCACAGAGGTGATTGCTGAGAAATCACCCAAAAAACTCCAACCCAGAGGGTTAGGGTGGAAAAGAAGGGGAGATGCTCTTGGTATTCAAGTACAAGCACCCCAGCAGGCTGTACTGTACATACAAACCTTTGGGAGCTCATAAAAGGCAGTCATCTATGCATACGCCTACTCGTCCCTGTGGTGCAGACTTCCAGATAAGAGGTAATGCTTCTCTCTACAGTACAAATGATAGGTGTGGAGATACACACAGCGATGCACACTAACAGAGTGTACCAACACTGGTACCTACATACTTAAATATCATCCTCACCAGGAGACACAGGATCTCCTGCCTGCCCACACTGTTTCTTGCAGGAGTTTCTTGCAGTTCTGTTTCACACAGATATGCTGGTGTGCCAGGCTGCAGAGCCTTCAGCAGCAGCATCCTCCACTGATGGGAGAAGGATGGGGGCCAGCCTGAGGTGGCAAGTGAACATCAGGCAGAATATCTTCTTTCTTCCTTGTACCTGCCCAGGATACCACAGTGAACAAGAAACGAAGGGAGGAGGAGACAGAAGGATCCTGGATCTACCAAATCAGGTGGTCTGCAAAGGCTTGGTCTTGGGCAGAGTGGTTGGAAACTTGTATATTCAGAAAACCAGCCATTTGGCCTAAGGTCAGAGAATTGAAACCAACAGCAGGAGAAAAAAAAAAGCCATCTGTGAGGTCTTTATGGTATAGACCCATCCATGCTGCAGTTACACTCAGATGGAAGGGCTGAAAGGCAACATCAAGTTGTACAGCGGGGCTCCACTGCTGCTTCACCCTTCTCAGTGCAAAGGTCTGAGCCTATAGAAAAGGAACTATACCTCACAAGGGGAATAGCATTCAGTTCCCACAAACAAACAACAAAGAAAGAGAACATGAAGCCTTGTCCCCAGTATCTACATCAGACAAGTGTTTGGGCAAAGCTAGGTTATTAATAACCCCAAGAAAGGGCTATCAGCAACTTTCATCTGGGATATCTGCCCAGGAACAGATAGCACTCACACAGATTCTTCCTCCCTGCTACCGTCATTTATTTAAGACTCCTCTTTGAACAACCTATCCTTAGTCACCCAGACAGCAGAGCGCTCACAGACACGCACCACGTGCATTTTCAAGATGCAGAGCCAAATGTACTGGAAACTCAAAGAGACTGCAGATCTCATGTTTTGATTCCTTATTTCAGAGCAAGAGTGCTCAGATCTGCATCTAAAGTGGCCAGAAATGTAGTGCTGTTGGTGTCTGTGTTGCTCTTAGGGTCACTGTAGAGTGAAGCAACCCTGGCTTGTGTGGCACTGGACACAGCAGCTGCTAGAGATCTGGGTCAGGCACTGAGGGACTGACCTGAGAGCACTCTCTCGAGTATTTGGCACCTGGAAGACTGAGGAAAAAAAGATCCCTTAACAAGCTTCTTATTGGCTTCTCCCTCCTGGACATTTTTGGCTCTCATGAATGTGAAGTAAGTCTTTTCTGTAAAGATGAAGATAACATGGCTGGCAAAATCCTTCCTTGAACATGGTCAGAGAAAACTAAAGAAAGGGGAAAAAAAGCCATTTCCAAGAGCTGCTTTGGTTCTCTTCACGTTACCGACCACTAAGGGCCCAGAGTAAGCTGCCCTACATGTCCATGGACCCGGCCAGCAGACCAATGAGACCTGCTGTGAAGGAGCAAGCTAGAAGCAGCCTCAGCATAGCCTCCCCAAAATGGGTCTTCTCCAGAGCCTCAGCCGGGCTCTTCCCCCCACTTCATCAAGGAAATGCTTTTCAGCTGAGGCACTTGCCCCTCGTCCCTGCCTGAGTTACACTGCAGGCATGTACACATCACAGCTGCACATACCCCATTGACACAGCCCAGACCCTGACCCACTCCCCATCCCTGTCTTACCTCCACAGACCTCTCCCTCCTGCACATCACAGCTTTTTTACTACTGAGCAGTGTTCACTCTGAGCTGATGTTCACCACTGACATTACACACCACCAAGCCCACTGGCTCCAGGCACAGGAAGGCAGCTTGTTCCGCCTTCCAGGCATCAGAAAGCAGAATGCTAAACAAATATGGACATGTGTGCTTTCTGTTGTGTCTTCCCACATGCCCCGCCAGATGACCACCTGCAGCAGTAAGGTAGTCCTTGTGACTTGGGCTTAACATTACTCATCCCTGGTTTCCAAGGGTGATGTCCACTCTGGGAGCAGACAAGCCCTAAAGGTCAGTAAGGCATCCCAAGGTGCCTTCAGGAAAACAGGACATTTATAAAACATAACCGTGTGGGATATCAGCTGTGTTGCACATCATCGTGCTAGCTGCTGCTTCCTCACACCCAGGTAAACAAAGAAGCCAAGAGTGCACAGCCATTTCATTTTATTAATTAAAGTGACTGGCATTTATACAGCACCAAAGCACTTTGCAAATCTTAATTAAGCTTCACTGCAGCCCTATGAGGTGAAATGTGTTCCCATTTACAAACAGTAAAAAATGAGACACATTGAAGTAAGCAACCTGCCAGTGTGCTTGGAAGCTCAGTGGAAAAAAAACAAAAACCAAACAAAAACAGAAAAAAGGGGAAAGAACCCAAGATCCTGCTGTCTTCCCACTGCTTTCCCTAGCCATTGCTTGACATCCCGTGCTGCCCCACAGCTTTAACCCTGACTGGACATGCCCTGTAGCCCAAGCAGCCACACACAGGTGGGAGAAACAACAGCATGAAAAGCTGCAGTGTTCTCCAATGCCAAAGAGATGCTGCAGGGACCTATAAAAATTTTATTGTTTTTCATATATTGAAACAGGTGGAGAATCTACAGCCAAGGCTTCAATACGCCTCCAAAGTTCATTTCACACCGCCCAAGGCCACTGATTTTTATTGTGCTTCCGCTGGAGAAGACTAATACTGGGTGTCTGGGCACAGAGTTATTCCTGCTGAGAAACATCCCCAGCAGCCAAGAGAGAAGGCAGGAGACCCTGTCCTCCCCAGCTTGCTTGCCCTGTCCCTGGGGGGAGCCCCCAACACGTGCTCCCCACAGTTACACCAGTGCTGGGGCAGCACCAGTCCTGAGGGCTGCCTGCAATGATCCTGCCCAGGCATCACAGCCACCTCCAGCCATCAGCATCAGGGGACAGATAACAAGGGAGGTGGCTGAGGCTCAGAGGGGTAGAGGAGAAACAGGGAAGCCTGCCACTTGAAACAGCATCGGCGTGGAGAGTCTCATTGGTCTGGGGGTAAATGGAGGAAGGGGGAGCCAGCAGGCATGAGGGATCTGTTCCCATCTCACTTCTGGTGGGACCTCGTGCTGCAGTAGAGGCACTCTGGAAGCAAACGCCTGCCTGAGGGAAACAAGCCTGACAGTTATTTTGCACAATAATTGAATTATTTTTAGATAGTCAACACACCCACTTGCAAGGCAGCTAGCCACGAAGAGAGGAACAGATCTCAAAGCCCCTTACTAATCCACTGAAACAGCTAATCTCCTTAACCCTTGCAGCTCATGAATAATGGAAGACACATGATTTCCTTCGCAAAGGCCTTGTGCCTCATTACTTCTAAGCCAGCCGCTGTGCCCAAAGGAAGAAGACCTTCAGCAGGGCCTTTTTTTTTTTTTTTTTCTTTTTTTATTTTTTTTTTATTGAAGGTAAAGGCAGGGACAGATAGGATGCTAGCAGAGAGGGATCAGGACCACCCATGTAGGGAAGCACTCCTACAGCAGAGAGACCTTTCCTTCCTTCCCTCCTTTGCTGTTTCTTACAGCTTGACATATGAGCAGGCACGATTCATCCCTGCCAAAGAGAAACAGGGTCATCAGCAGCCATCCCAAAAGCACGATAGCTGGGTTGAGGGAGGAGAGGTTATTGTCCAAGCATCTCTAAGAACCCCAAGCTTAAAAGCCAAAGGCTTAGTTTCACTGAGCATAGAAAAGAAACCCCTGCAGTCACCTTCTGGTTTTCTTTGACTTTTCATTCCTTCCACTAGAACAGTCAAGCATCTTATTTTGAAAGACAGCTCTGTCTCAGTGCTCTGCATATACCACTCTTATGCTCAGTTCTGTCCTCACCCTTCACAAGATCAAGGGTAGGATCCTTCACAAGAACAAGTGTAGGGTCTGATTCCCAAAGGCTGTATCACCACTGTTTTGTCTAGAAGGCATGCTTTAAACAGCAGGTCTGTAAAATCTTATCAGTTGAAGTAAACTTGTGAGATAAACAGCATATGGAAAAAAGATCCCTAAATACACACATATACACACTCAGACAAAGCTCAGGGGAGATGGAGACAGTATCACTGGCTTTCTTTTCTCCACACAGCCAAGACACAAAGATATCCTGATATTTCAGTGCTGCTGAGGGACTATCCCAACAAAACCAAGTTTGGTTGTATTTTAACCAGCTCTATCAGCAAATCCAGAAAACCCCTGGAATTGGGGGAAAAAGGATCACATGACATTCACAGAGGCAAACATATGTTGCTGCATCCAGAATTGGGAATTGCCCAGCCATGGATGCTGTTATGACTTTATCAGTTGCTAAATGCTTTCAAAAAGCCTCGCAACTGCTGCACAGCAGAGTTGTGCTTTTCTGAAGGCTTCGTTGCATAATGCTTCCACATAATCACATACCTGGGTGAATTTCTAGCACAGTTAGGGTGTAGAGATGGGGCTGGGGGGCCAGGGGGGAATATTTTTGTGCCTCATTAAATTTGCATAATGGGTCCACAAAGATCTATGATTTGTTTTAACAGTATGCCCCAACCTGAACATATCCCTGCTTTGCTGCTGGGAGAACCTGTGCTGAGTTTGAGCAACCCAGCTCTGCAATGCCCAGCAAGACAATGCCAGTGCACACCAGCGTACACCAGTGCAGAGGAGAAGGCCTGACCCCTCCCAACATCTGGCCACAGCACCACAATCCTGCTTTATCAGGAAACATCCACCAAAATGTCTCAAAGTTATCTGAGTCCAAGCTCAGGCCAAGTCGCACTGAAGTGAATGCCAAAGTTAGCCCTGACTTCTGCAGAGACAGCATAAGTCCCATAGTTGGCAGCACATCTGCAACAACAAATCTAATTTATAGATTACTTTTCCAAATTCAGCAATATTTTCAATGTAATTATAGCAGGACGAAGCTTAGTGTTCAGGTCTTGGAAGATCTTTAGGCATCCTAGCATTTGTGTATGCCTACTGTTGTCCCTGCTGCTGTGAAAAGCACTCTTTATGGAGCGCCTGTTTGTCAAGAAGTGGTTTTACCTACTCTGGAAAGCTGGACCTGAAGAAAACCCTCTGAGATGCTGTACCATCAAATTAAACTGTTCCCTCTAGAATGACTACAGCTTTTTTTCTCCCTAATCCTCAAAACAACCAGCCACCACTACACGACAGTAAGCTTTTTTCAAAATCTTTTCCATACTATTAAAAGAATCACTGAAATAGGTGAACAGTCAAATGAACTGCACATTTTCCACCAGTTTGCAGAAGAGCACAGCAAAGCATCTGCTCTGTCCTTCCCATCTCAGTTTCACAGGACTGGGATGCATAATAAGAGTTCAGCTTGTTAGGAGTGACATAATAGTATCTCCCACCAGCAACAAAGTCAAAATTAATGTTAAATTAGGATTAATATTTAAAATATGTTAATTCTGCTCCATGCTTCTCTGTGAGGAGATCAGGGTAATCTCTCTGAGGATTTCCAGGCAGATTCCCTGCCAGGGCATCTGCTAGCTGCGTTTCCAGCATTTGATCTTGTTCAATACTATAGCATTTGGAATACAGTTGAGATGCATGGCTTCTTCAAAAAATCCCTTGCCTGGGTCTTCTGAGTAGGGAATGCAGTTGGATTATAGTTTAAAAGTCACAGTTTTTGGAGCAAGGAAAGGTGCTTTTCCTGCATGCCCTTTCTGGTAGCCTGCCCTGTCTGGGGTGTCCCAATGTGAGTCTTGCTCCCAGTCCGGCTGTACACCCACTTCATACTCCTCTTCCTCTGCTCTGCCCAAGCTGACATGACAAGCACAAAGTCTCCTCCCCACCACCCCACTCCATGCACAGGCTTCTTCCTACCCCTCACACCCACCAGGGCACCCCTGACACCTTCTCACTTTGCTTGCAGCAAAACAAAACTGAAACGTAGAAGTTGTGACTCATGCGGAGAGCAAAACGCAATGCAGCCTGCAGCTCACTGCTTCTCCAGCCTTGATGCATGGCTGGGACCACAGGGGACCAGCAACCTAGACATTTCCCTGCCAGACCTTGCCTCTTTTACAAGCAGGTGTCTCTCATGAGACTGCAATGTTTCCCCACGTGAACACATTCACCCCCTCAGTGAGGGGGAACAGTGATGTTATGCACCAGTCACTCTGGAAAAGACCCTGGGATGATCTGGCAAAGGGACAATAGTCCTAGGCAAAAATCAATGCTTGGTTGAAGCCATGCATTCATTTTAGTATTGCACCCCTTTAGTGTAACTGCTCAGCAGCACCCCTAAAAGCAAACCTCCCTGGCATGCTGGGTCTCCTCAGAGGGTGGCCAAAGACAACCTCATGTTTCCCCCACTGTTGTAGGTTTGGGCTGGATTGCTCAATGCCAAGACAACAGGCACTCTCCCACCACCTTTCACTCCAAGAAGAGGGAGAGATAAAGAGATTTATGAATTTAGGTAAAAAAACCTAAACTACACTTAATGAAATATAAATAATAAAAAAGGAAATGATGAGATAGACACAAAAAATATATAAACATATGTAAAAAATAAATAAAATCAAGCTCCCAGAGATGCCACTGACAGGCACTTGGAAAGTTCCATACTGCCCTCAGTGACAGCTGGGAACTGTGCTCCAGATTTACCTTCAGGAATGCATGGATTGGGATCAAAGGTAGACAAACCAACAGGCTTTTCCACGGGCATCAGTCGCTAAAGAAAGAGAGCCATTGAAAAAGCCACCAGCAAAGAGGAGCCAGCCTGACCCTTTTGCTTCCTCAGCAGCATGGCAGATGGGCTGGAACACCCCATTGGTCAGTTTGGGTCACCTGACCTGTCCAGCCCTCCCCACGGGTGTGACCCCTCTAGCAGGTAAACACCCGAGTCAGCTGAGCCTGGTTGCCACAGCAACAAGTGTAAGCATCAGCCTCTCTCAGGCTGCAGAGAGTTGGTTCTGCTCCACCCCAAACTGGGACACCTGATCCTGATAGCACCCTACAGAGCCATAGCATGCTCACTCTCTTCTGAGGAAGGACGCCCAGCCAGCACTGACTGAAGAGCCCTGACCCAGGACAGCTGGACTCCGACATCCCCAGGCACCACAGCATGGAGATAGCCCCAGCTGCCTGCTTAGGTGCCTGGCGTGCAGCAACTGCTCTGCAGTGATGAGGTTGTGGTCAGGAGCAAAGCCATAGCCTTTGACTGGGGGGCATCAGGGACAAGCTGGTTGGGCTGTGCTAAGTGTACTGCAGTACACTGAGCTTCCCTGGCCCAGCAGCTGTGTGGTCCAAGCACCTGGCTCCATGAAGGTGAGACTTGCAGAGATGCTGGCCTGGGAGGGGAAGGAGATAGGATTCCATGGGGAATGCAGGTGAATCCCACAGTGTCCCCTCCTGCTGGTCCAGGCACCAGCCTCTGGTGGCCATTGCTACTGCACGTGAGGCAGTTGAGGAGGAGCCATGCAGCTGCCAACAGACACCATGCCATCCTGCACCAACCACCATTCTGAATGGTGGTGGGAGCAGGATGTGAGCCCCTTACAGCGCCTGGTGTGCTGGGGAGAAGCAGCTTTTCAGAGTGAAACTCCTCCCTTCTCACAACCCTTCTCCCAAGCTGGTGTATGAGCTCAGGTGTCCAGAGAGGAAGGTGCAAGGCCCAGGGTATCACTGCACGTTACAGTAGTTTTAATCAAACCCTTCTCATATAATACTGGACATGAAAAGCCTCCTCCCTCGGCACACAGCACTGCCAGTGACATGCTGTGTCTTCACATCCCAGGTATCCCTCATGAAAAACCCCAACACAAGAAGTCATTAAGTTAAACAGCACCAGGCAACCAAAGGGTTAAAGCCAGAGAGGCTACTGCAAAGGAGATGAGACAGAGCTCATCCTTAATAGATAGGAGGGTAAAACTGCAGGGAGTCTGAAATTCCTAATAGGATCAGCCTATGGGATACACTTTCATCCAGATGTCAGTGCCCACATAGCAGCTAGCAAAAGCGATAGGTGTCTTCCCTGCACCAGGCTGGCTGGTGTCCCCTACAGTCCTGGGGAGCCCACAGCTTCACCCCTCCTCAACCAACTTTTTCTCAGCAGGATGCAGGTAGCTGCTGCAGCTTTCCATGCCCAGCAGCCTTGGAGGAGACCCAGATCCCACCTACACACTGCTCAGCATACCGACTAGCCCTCATATGGGGGGGCCATTCATTGCAATGGCTGTTCAGTAAAATTCAACACAGAAGCTCCGCTCACACTTCTTTGGCTCCCTCCTCATAGCCAGCCTTATTTTATTCTGTGGAAATAAGCCTGCAGGGATCATTTCATTTATGCTGCTAGGCACTACCAACTCCAGTAATGTAACTCCTCATTTGCATCACCAAGGGATGTAAATTTGCCCCAAAACAGCCCATGATCCACCCACAAAACTCTCCCCTGAGCCAGGCCGAAGAGGAGCAAAGGGAAGAAGATAATGGCTGGGAGAACCTAGAATAACGGAAAAAAATCCAGGAGGAGAGGAACTGAGAAGTAGGGAGTAGGAAGAATCTTGTAGATTCTTTAAGTAAAGCTGAAAAATGCCACATTTCAAAAACCCTCACTGACCTGGGCACACCTCTAGCCACTGCGTTTTGCTCCTGGACCCCTGCTGCATTCACAATGAAATGCAAACAAAAGCATGGAGAAGTGGCCTGTGGAGCTGGGATGCTGGAGTGTCACAGCTCATCACAGGGAGGAAAAAAAGCCACCCTGTAGCTCTGACAGCTCAGCTCTGCATGTCATATCAGTGTCCATTGAGGAAAGCAGGCACAGGAGATGTCTTGCTACAAAAAAGACTCTACACGAAAAAAGCAATGTCTGTGGGAGGGGAGGGAGATCAAGGGGCCAGTGAAAATATTTCAGAGAGGAATGAAAGGTTCAATTTCAAGCTACCTAGAAGATTAGAGCTAAAAAGAACATATCTAGCTGTACAGATTCCTACCGAGGACTAAAATTCCATTTCCATTGCATTTTCCATAGTATTGGTGGCCAAAGTATCATGCATGATATAGGTGCTGTGGCTAACACCCTTCTAGGAGGTGGGGAAGCACTCCATTTGAAGCAGCAGGCTTGAGGCAACGTGTACATCTGAACAGTGACACTACGTTTTGTGACCCAGGCCTGACTTCCTGAGGAAGAAAAGGGCACTCCATGGGCTCAGGTTCACACAGAGCTTGCTCCTGGCTAGAAGCCACTGACATGGTGAGTGGCATCAGCATTCATCTTTTGCAGAAAACTGCTCAAAGTGGATGCCCCCAAAACCCAGCAATGCATTGTGCATGCAAGACCTGATAACAGAAAAAAGAGGGAAAAGCTGACACTATTCTGCACCACTTGTAATTTGGGACCAAATAGTTACAAATCCATTACAGCATCTCTCCTCTTCCTTGCAGCTCCTGATCCGACTGGTGCCACTACAGCTGCTGTACAGCGTTGTCTCCTTTGAACTTCAGGCATTCACCACGTATGAGCTCACCATGAGAACTGGGACAAGACGAACATTTTCGGAACAGTTTACAGGGCCTGAGTAGTACAGAGGGTTGCCAGCACATCCAGGGGACATTTATCTTGAAGTTGATGGATCCTACATAGCCTCACTAGGAAGGGAGACTGATAGCTGATGGCCACCTTGAGGTCTCACATATGACAAATATCTATGACATCCCAGAAAAAAAGCGAAAGCTTCAAAGAGGCAATAGACATTCTGAGCTCACCAAAGATACACAGTTAAAAATAATTAATGTTAGAAATGCTGTGTAAAGCAAATATTACACCTATCATCTCCAAACCTGCCATTTTAGAAGGTACTCATAGAAGCAGTCCTCTGTATATAGCCACAGTGAAGTTTTGTGCACTTCCTTATCTCTCAAAGGGGCAGAAACAATTTTGAGATTTCTGGATGATATTTGCTGTTGAGGTAATGTCTACTAGAAGTGCCTCCTGAGATCTTCAAAAAGCCAGAGAGTGAAGGCATCCCAGGCAGTTGTCACCACCAGCTGTGTCCGCTTTTCCAAGAGGAAAAGCCAGCTGGAATTCCTTACTTCCCAGGACATGCTAGATGTGCCTTGTCCTTCCCCTGCCTCCCACAATGGAATAGCAGACATCTGCCACATCGAGCAGGTGACCTGTTTGATACCAGCTTGGCATCCTGGCAGTGCCTAACTCCAGCTGGTTAGGGCATGGTGCATGTCCACATGTGTTAGAGGTCTCTAACCAGTCTTTGCTTTCTCCTGGCACTGGCTGGCATTCAGTTGCTATCTTGAAGCTTGAGGACTCCCTTCCATCCTAATTTGTACAACTGCTGGTGTTATTCTTCTTCAGAGAAATGTCTAATTCATAGAAACTTTGTTCATAAATGGGAACAAAAGGCCTTGTGCACTGGAGGAGAAGCTCCTACCAAATACAGGGTTGCAGCACAGCTCACCCTCTCTTCCCACTGCAGCCCCATCTGTCACGGCTTTGCTACCCTGATGCCATTATTTGCCAGACCATAGCCACCTATTCCTCCCCCTTCCCCCTATCCTTTTTCACTAGTACCTTTCCTCGAGCTGTCTCCAGGGAGATTCACAGAAAAATCCAACTTACTTTATTTGAGAAAGAAAATCTGTTCTCCCCAACTCCTCTCATAAAACCCCTGACGCTCTCTCCAGTCTCTTACCAACTGTCTCAGTATTTCTTCAATTGTTTGATTATTGATGTTGCACAATAACGAAGCCAGATTTGGTGCCTAAAGACTTCTCCAAGAAACAGCCAACCCCACCGTCTTGCTCAGGTCACCACAGAAGAAAACAAGAAACTCTCACTCCTTTCCTTATAGCATCTCTGCATAGTTGTTCCCACATTCTTTATTACTCCAGAAGTGACTCTCGGCAGCTCAGGATTTTCAGAACAGATTAGTCATACCCAGTGCCTCAGGTACTCTGCATGCAGCTTTTTGGGGATGGAGGACATGGTTAAGGAATGGCATTCCCCAGCTGAGTTCTCAGAAGACTTACACAGCTAAATCCAGGCTACGTAAGCAGCACAGCTAAACCAGAGGTGGCAGCCTAGCAACCTCCTCCAAGTTACTTCCAAAACCTTCATGGACACAAATAAGCAAGGGTGAGACAAGAGAGTGAGAGGAAAAGTGGGAGGAGGGAATACGGAGGACTGCGAATTTAGGGGGTTGCCTTGCGGTGTTCCCTGAAGGGAGCATCACACTTGTCCAGGCTTACGTTACACTGGGAAGCAAGACAGAGGTCAAAAAAGAAGACAGGTGATGCTGGCCTAGCCTGACAGGCACCCCTCTCCATGGAGCACCACTAGCACAGGAACAAACTTCTGTGATTCCATGAGCTGTTAACTCAGTCACGAGCCCATCGTATAGGGAAGGAGGAGATCCTACAGCAAGGCACAGCACTACGAGGGGATGCACCCTGCCAACCCCTGTCAGCATGGCTGTGTGATGTACCGGCATCACCCCTGTGTAGGGAGTCACCAACAGCTCTGCAAGCACACAGGGCACCACAGTGCCTCACGTCACCCCTGCCATTTGCAGCTGGGGAGAAGCACGTTGTTAACGTGCAAATCCCAGCCTCAAGATCCCCTGGGTCTGTAAGGGGACTGAGCGCCAAGACAATGTATGTGACAGCAGTGGAGGGCATGCCCTGTTGATAATCTCCCCATTGTCCTCCACCTAGGGAAAAACATAGCTCTCTCCTTACCTCCTCTGCAAACCAAGTCTTGGTAGGAATACAATGTCCCCTTCAGACACACCAGGAGGTTTTCTAATTAGACAAATGATCTTCCAAAGATAGGGTTAAGATGTCTGCCCTAGACCAGTAGTATATTTCAAAACATTATCTGGGTGTGGAAAAAGCTATTTTTAGCATGTTACAGACTTCACAGTTCTTCAACAAATTTAGAGAGCTCTACAAGCATTAGGAGAGTCCTTCATCCTGCAGCCAGAGGGGTGACAAAGACAACTCAGATACAACAGGAGGAGGAAGGCTTAGGGCTCATTTGCAGCAGCCGGTTAAGTCTGAATTCAGGTATATCAGGACAGAAGGATATCCAACAGTTTCATAATAGGCTGGGAAAAAATGCCAGAAATTACACAGGTGCAAGTGGGTCTGCCTTAAGCTGAGAACATGCTTTGTGGTGCATCTTTCAGATGGCCACATTACGCCTGTGTTTCCCAGATAAGCAAGCAACAGTCACTGTGCTTAGCTCGAGCCAGCAAAAGAGGAATATTCCTCTCCTCAGATGGATCACCTTCTTGAACTTTGTAGACTGTCAGCCTCCACTAACTGAGTGTTTTCTCCACAGGTAATTCACCAAAAGCTGTGTCCTTGTCTGCCTGCCCTTCCCTGTAAGACAGGGCACTGCATTGACTACAGTTATTGGGAGGCCGGCTGGCACCAGGGTAGTGAGAAATCACTTCCAAGCTAAAGCAGTCATTAATGGTGACTGTTGATGGTAAACTACAACAGCAGAGTAGTGGCATTCTCCTCTATAAATACCACAGCCAACAGAAGATGAGAAACAAGGCTAATTTAGGAGTTGGTTTATGTGGAGAAGAAAAAGCCCTTTGCTTACCCTGTTTGACCTCAAATAGGCAGAGCACTACACTGAGTGCACTGTGGTCAAGATGCTGTCAATCACTTCCCCTGCCAAGATATTTGGCCCCGCTGTTCGGGTGAGACAGGCTATAAATTAAGGATGTGAGAATTAGTTTCACAGAGCTGTGATAGATGTCCATTTTTGTAGCATCTCCAGTTTTAGAACATCATTAAGAATCTGACGGTTTTTACATTTCTCCCCTATTTCTTTTCATTTTCTCTTGCCAACAAACTGCCAGATCCTGGCCAGCAATGCAGTCAGTGTACTGAAATCTAATTTGAAAAGATATTCCTGCTTCTAGCTGAATTACTATAAGAAGTATCCAAATTTCACAAGAGAGAGAGAGGAATATCCCTTCTAGGTGCAGAGCCTGCATACAGGCTTCATAGTCAAGCACTTCTCTATTGGGGACAAACAAATGATAGGAGCATGGGGAGGGGACACAGACATCTGTGTGGTTCTCTCCTGCCCAAGGATGGGTGTCAGACTGCAAGGATGCTTTGTTATGGGTGCAGAACCAGGTTTTGAAGGGTTCCCTAGGGTGGTAATTAAGGAAGGAAGAAGCCCAAAGGATGAGATATAAGCCACATAAATACTGTTTGTGCCACAAGTTATACAAGATGGGCTTTCTAGTTCAAGTGCTAGAGAGTCTCTTTGCTCGAGTAATATTTTGCCTCTATTGCTCATTTGAATGACAGCAGAGGAAAAAGTGACTGTCATTGCTAGAGGGAACACAACCACGCTCCCTTTAAAAGAGAGCAGACAAGAGCTCACATAAGCCAAAGATGGAGATTCTTATCGAACCTGCTGGACTTAAGGGGGTGGCGTGGGTGGGAAGTGACATTCATTGAAAAATCCAAGGAAAGGATCCCTTATAGGCAGACCTCTCTATTATTTGTCTGACCTGAACTGCAGGCTAGAGGTTTTATGATTTACGAGCAACTGAGGATAGCACTCTAGCCTTACCCTGACATTCAGTATAGTGCTAGCTGTAGGCGTCCCTGGACTTCACCCTGTTGACACAGTCTGAAGGGCCATGGCATTGGTAAAAGAGAGAAGACATTGTCATTCTTCCCAGCCTGGAGGAATCCAGGTGACACACATCTCCTATAATGATGTGTTTACCAAACAGCCCAAGAAAGCATCTCCAAGAAAATCAGAGGGCGATGCAGTTGTGTATGTGTGTGCTAAAGTTAAGAAGTGCAAATATTACACTGCAGCCTCACATTTAAATGTGACAAAGTGGGAAGATCTGCATAGAGAACCCAAGTAGATTTATTGCCTAATAGATTTTTTTTAAAAAAAAAGCTATCATGAGTATTTTGAATACTATTTACAATGTTTTTGTGTACTTATTTACTACAAAATCATCCAGTGTACTACTTTTGAATGCTGCTGGGAAGGACTGTTGACACCCACGCTCAGAGTTGATACCCATGCAATGACCCTGAGGTTGGACTGCATTAATGCTTTCTGAAAAGATAGCCAGGGCTTGTGCTCCAGCCATGGTGCAGGAAGAGGGGCACAGTGCAGCGCTACACATAACTGTGTCCCCTCTCTCCCACCCCTCCAGCTGCCCAGGCTGGACCTCACAGCTCAACTCTGGAGCACTCTCGAAGCCACAGCCAACATCCTTCCAGGACACACCAACTGCTGATGCCTTCGCTCCAGCCGTGACAGTCGCTTCTCCACATTGCAGGAAGCACCGCTGCCAAAGCGCAGGAATCTCATGGAAAAAAACCTAGGGAGAGCTCCTTGCTAGCACTAGTGGCCACCTCCTCCAGGCAACATGAATTTTACCTGTGCCACACCTTGACAGACAGCCATCTAATCTATTTTTTTTAAATCCTCCAACAACAGAGACTGCACAAGCCCTGCAGGCTATCCACTCTGGAGTTTAAACATCCCAATGAAAGCAGGGGGAAGGACAGAGGTTTCATCGCTATCACGGCACTGCTATCACCTCTAATTAGATGCCACCATGTGGTGCAGCACTTGGGGCTGCTGAGGCCAGCCCTGCTAGGCTGCAGGGAAAATGCCATGCACTAGCCCTACTGATTATATACGCTGCTTTTGAAACACAGAGGAAAATCTCTTAACACGAAAAAATTAGTAAGCCTAATAACAAAGATAGTGTAGGCGTTGGGGCTGTAGATTAAAATAAACAAATAAATAAATAATTGGCTAAAACAAAGCAGCTAGCTGGAAACACTCTGGAAGCCAGACAGCTGAGCATTGCATTGGTACCAGCCAGGACATTTCAGGGTAGGTTTTTCTTTTGTTGAATTTATATCGCTCCCAGATTGGTGAAGATGTGCAAAGACACACTGACCTAAGCCCTGGAGAAGCAGATGACCCATCTCGCTTGGCTGCACCAAGGCTGTAAGTCCAGCTCCATCTTGAAGCTGAGCTCCGTCTGCTGGTGGGTTTGTGGAGCACCAGTGATCCCCCTGGGACTAGGATGGATCCCCAGGAACTCAGCACTCCGCTCACTGATGCCAGCCCACCTCCCGCTTCAGATTTACTGCTACTTTTGGCAGTCAATAAAAGCCTGCAATGCACTAGGCAGGAAACCTGCCCTCTCCATCCCTCCCACCCTTCCAGCTAGAGAGATCTGGGAAGATTTATTACAGTAATAAAAACAAAAGAGAAGGAAAGATCCAAGGGAGTCTCCAAGGCAGGCAGTGCTTCAATAAAGCCCAAGCAGGCCCTTGGGGGGGATGCTGATCTCCGGGAGACACCACACCAAACAGCAGCAAGCAATTAATCCTCTGGAAGGGGAAATATCAGCCCACACTCATGTGATACCCCAGTGGGAGGGCAGAAGAAGTAATTCAAACAGGAGGGAGTATTGGGCTCTAGGTTTTTAAAGTCCCTGAGTGGAAGAGAAACCAGATGGGAAGGGAGATAGATGCTCAAGCAGGGGATCTAAGAGGCAGCCACACAAGAGCACTTCCACCTTCCTCCTCCCTCACTGCATCTCAGGCCCAGCCCACATTGATATCTGCTGCTCTGGTCCAAAAAATTCACCCATTCCTGACAAGGCATTTCACTCTCCTGGGGGACAGTGGCGTTGAGGAGTTGAACAGTCCCCACATCACCATGTGCCTTGTGCTGCTGCAGGTGGAAATCATAAGCAAACTCCTCTGCGGGAGACTTTTACTTACCTCTGCTCCTATCTGGCAGGAGGAACTTCAGTCCCTCCTCTTCCCAGCTCCCAGGGTCCCTTACTGAGACTCTCAGGTAGATGGGACAAGAGATCAGGTCTCCCTGGCTCAGGACAGGCACCATGCAGGGCTTGCCATTCCTTGCCTCCCTTCACAAAGCCCCTGCAGGCCCACACGCTCCCAGCACTGGGACCTACCCACAGGCAGCCCAAAATTCCCTGGGAAACACACTCTCCACACAGATCTCCATCACCCTCAGCACCCAGACTGGTTCCTCATAGCCAGGCTGGCACTTGCCAATTTTCTGCCTGGACATGTGCAGGGGAATGTCATGGTGAGGGTTCTGCTTTTGCATATAAGGAGAAAGGAAATAGACTCTCTAACCCGAAGAAAAAAAGAAAAAAAGAAAGGAAGGAAGAAAGGATGGAAGGAAAGACGGAAGAAGGAAAAGGGAAAATGTGTTCCTTCAAGAAGGAGGGAGAGTTTTGTAGCAGAGAAAAGCCCTGGAAACCCTGTTACTTCCCACTGCAGAGCTCTAACCTCACAGAACTGCCTCCTTGCCTTAGCTTCATCTGCAAAAGAGGGTGTTAGATGTGTACAGAATGCTAGAAGGTGCCATGGAGGAACAAAGTTGCTGCTCTCATGTGGACTGCAAAGTTGCTGCTCTCATGTGGACAAGACAGGATCCCTCTCTGCCTGCAGTAGGGTCCCTGCCCTGCTGCCTCCTGACCCAGATTGGGTGGCTCCACAGCAGAGCATCACATTGGGTATGAGATACTATGAGAGTCCTTTTACTGCTTGAGATTTTCACACCCACAGAGAGAGATCTTCCCTGAGATTAACCACCAGTTACCCTGAAAATACTTCTAACTCAAACCTGGATTTCCACATGGTAAGGCAACACGCAGATCTCAGTTAAAAGCTATTTTGTACCCCAATTCTTGCCTCAGATGCATATATGCATTCACACACAATAACCCCCTCCAACACTGCTTTACTTGGTACTGTTGACTTAGATAAAAGCAGCTACCAAAAAAAATCAGGTAGGAATAAATGAAGGAGGAAGTGATTTTTGGTTGTCATTTTCAGTTATTAAATGTATCTGTGCTCAGAGTTTACTGTGCTTTTAAATAATTGGTTAATTCTTTCCCCCATGCAAAGCTTTTCAGTTCACCTTTAAAAGGAAGAGAAGATGATTTAAAGTCCAGCATCCCAAAAGCAAATCTCTGTTTCCCACGCAAGAGGCAATAATTCAGCAGCGCTACACTGCCATCAGTCATGCTTCTCATCTTCCTGGTGCACCTTTCCTGTCACTCCCTGGCAGGGGGAAATGGATGGCAGATGCTCCCTGCTACGCTAGTTTTGGGGGTGGGAAAGACAGGAAAGGGGTGACCTTGCAAACACTGCCAGCAAGTCACATGCGTCTTGCTCAGAGATGGCGGTGGTCTCCTTTTGCGACGGCCTGGCTTTGCTAATTAGATGCTTTAGGTGTTAGTGGGAGACATATTTAGCTCCCCAGAGTGTTGTTAATTTTTGAGGAACTCTGTAATTTGGGGGGGTTTGTCAGTGCTGGGTTTTTGGTTTGGGTGTTCCTCTCCCTCTCCCCGGCTTGGGTTCCCATATGAAACAGGCCCAGTTTTCAAGTCAAAAGATTTATTTATTTGTAACTGCCACTTCTGCAAGCTCAGCCTAGGATCTGAGAGACAGACAAGGCCTTGTCTACTTTTCCCAGTACCAAAAGCCTTCTGATAATACAGGAAGCCTAGTGCTGATAGACAAGCCAGAAGGTATCCCAGTCTATTTTTCCATAGCTATTCTGTTTGTGGAAGACTGAGAATAGCTTATCCATGCTGCCTGCGTACAGAGGTGATTCAGACAGAGAGACAAGGCCTTGGATAACATTAAAGTTGAGAACTTGGTGGAGAAAGGGAAAGGATAATTATTTTAAGTATTGCATCTATCACATCCGCTGTGGTTCCGGGTATGGCCCACCTAGGGAAGTACACCATGACACGTACTCAACATCGTGTCCACACAATGCTCTCCCACAGCCACTGAGCCCACCTCTAGCAGCACCCCAGCGGGAAAGCCAGCCAGTGAACCTGGAAGAGCCAGGGCACCACTCCCTACCACTCTTCCAACACTGGCACCTGGTGAGGAAGGGGCAGATTTTAGGAGCAAATCCCTTTCCAGCAGGCCAGAGCAGGACCCCTCTCTGCCAGGGGAGAATTCATACCAAACTCTATATGGATTTCCATAAGGCTTCAAGTTGCCACATTAGTCTCTGCTTACCCTGTCCAGCTGCCTGTTTTCAACCAAGCACTAAATGCTCCTATTGATCAAGCTTTCATATGAAGAAAAGACTATTCTCCTATTACTTCTTTGAACAAGCCCATTAACTTTGCTCCAGTTATCAAGAGACACCTCAAGCCTGTGGACATGACCAAGCTAGGCAGCATCCGTACAAGGAGAGTGGGCAAAGTACAGGTCCTCACAGTAACACAAGATCCCAAAAGCAAGTGATGAGGAGTAGCTCAGATTTCAAAAATTATCTGTTTTAATTACACACAGAGAGATTTATAACACAGGTAGGAACATTTAGATAGTTGTTCAAACAGTTCTTTAAGAAATACAGTATGGAGATTGTTAAATTGGCAGCGCACTGAAAGTAAAATTTAAAAGATCTTTCCTTCCATCAGAAAGAAAGCATTCTTCCATGTTTAACTTACAAATAAATACATTAGACCCAGGGGTGTAATGCAGTAGGTAATTTCACTCCATTCAGTCCAACACCAAGATAGTTTTCTGCATTTCTAATGAAAGATGCTAAGCCATGAGCTAATGTGTAGTTCAATGAATGTATTTGAAAAACCTATTTGGCGCCAGAAGGAAGAGATGCTCAGTCCTGTGTGGACTATGATACTGAAGATGTCCTGCCTTACACGAGTTTTAGATTATGCATTCCCCTAATCTCAGTTTATGCCATTGGATATGTGCAAGGACCTGATCCTACGCTGAGCTCTGCTGAAGCCAGTGCCCTGCCATACTGGCACCACATGCAGGACAGATACCTTCAGCTTCATCCCTACCTGCAAATGGGCAGGCTGCTAAGGCAGCAGTCTCTTCTGACTGACTTCCAGTCATATTCAAAATCAATTTGACTCTTCCTACATGTCCCTTAATAGGGCAGAGTTGCTCAGTTCTAGGCCTCCCTGGAACAGAGCAGTGCAATAGGCAGTGATCAGGGACAAGACCCAGGCAAGAAACTTCCCATTTTAACTTCATTAAAAGAGGTAACAGCTGCTACATTACCCCCATTTTGCATGTGGGGGAAACTGAGGCATGGAGCAGTGATGTGGCTACCTCACAGCTGCACAGCAAACCTGAGGCAGGTCTAGGGGAAGCAGTCAGCTTCCTCCACCTTATGGGCTACAAAGAAATGGCTGGAAAAGGGAACCAGCCAGGCAGGTCTGCAGTAGCCACAGACATGTTAGCAAAGCTTTAAACAGATTTTCCTGCCTGCAGCTGCCCCAGGTTTTTTTTAGATTTTGCCATGGTAGCTGCTAGGAGTGCAGCACAGAAGACCCACGTCAGGTTAAAATCCAAGCTGCACCTGTGCCAGATGCTCTGTGACTAGCATGGCCGAAGAGTTCTGCCGTTGCCAGAGCTCAGAGGTTCTCCTGGGTGCCCTGGTATGACTGCACAAGTCCCAGATGGCAGTTCCAAGTGATGTTTGCCAGTTTCTTTTAAGGACTGTAAACTTTCCACAGCCTGTCTGCTTCCCGCAGCTTCTAGGTTTAGTAGAAGGAAGGACACATACTTCAGACATCCCATAAGAAAACTGCAATCCAACAACACTGGGAAGGGCTCACTTGCCTAGGGTCACTCCAGAAAATTAAACTGAATTAATTAGGAGTGGGAAGTCACGGCATGAGAAAGCCCTGTGTGGATGCTCACACTCTGAAATAACATGACCTTGGTTCTGTTTAGTTTAATCTTCCTGCAAAAGCAATTAGGCTAGAGAATAAAGTCACAGGAATGAGCTCATCCACAGAAGGATTTAACAGACTTCAACAAACACCTGCAGAGAATCCCTTAGTCTATAAAAATACAACTGGCCCAGCCTGGTTTTGAGAGATTTGAGTTTGACTGTGCTCAGTGTATGGCCACCAACCTAGACAGCACTGGCACCATGCTCTGGTCTTGTTCCTTTTTCAGGGAACATTTTTTCTTTTTCCTTTTCATTATCATCTCTCTCTTAACAACTACCAGAAACTTCACATCCAAAACCACAGCAGAGTCAACAGCCACCATGAGCACGGCATGCACTCAACCACTCCAAACACATAGTTGCTACTGATACAGCTACAGAGGGTGTAAATAGCTATGAACCACTGTGGCCGTGCTCTATCTCACCAGCTCTGGTCAGCTGAGAACATTTTCACATGCCAGCCTATCACTGCCATTTGGATGAAATTTTATTATTTTGTTGAGCTAAGGTAAGTGCTTGCTTCTTGACTGCAATAGTAAATCAAGCGAAAGACATTTGCAGTCAGTCATAAAAAAAAAAAGGAAAAAAGAAAAACAGAAAAGTAAGATCCCCACTAAAAAGCATGATTTGATTTGCTATGGAATGGAAAGCAATGCTCGAGTTTACATTCCTAGCTCAGCTCTTAGTGTTCTGGCACATGTACTACATCAACCAAATTAAGGGGCAATATCAAGAAGAACACTATGAAGGCAGAATTAATTTTGTCCCATGGCATAACAGATATGCTTACCCAAACATAATTCTTTCTCTTTACACATGGTGCAGACATCAACATAAACACATGTTATTTACATACCACAAAGCCACATTATATCAGTAAATGCAATACCTTTCACCTTTCAGTACAATGAGCCTCTTCATGTATTACAGGCAGAACTTCTCGGAGTCATTCATGAGAAAAGTTTACACAACATACTAGAAAATAAATATAACAGAACATAATAAAGAGAGAACCGCTGCAGGCGTATTTAGGCCACCTAAGTTTTGCAGCTAAAATTGCTCCAAAGTTAACTGTTTCACCCTCCAAAGCGAAGTGCTAATGGACAGTGAATGACATAATATGCAGCCATTGACTTGGAAGGGAATTTTTGCCTAAAAGGCTTAGAGCAGTGGCTTTTAGCCTGCCATTTTGATGGCAGACTGCAGACTGCTCCTGAGGGATTCACAAAAGGTTACTGCAAAAAACAAGACTGCTATACACTATAAAACAAAGTCAGATATTTCAGAGGGGGTCATATATCTCCCCTAAAATATTTTGAAGGTGCCACAAATTGAGAAGGACTGACAATCCCTATATGACGGGACAAACTCCTTATTTTATTTTGCCTGGTTTCCACCAGTGTAACTCTCTTAATGTGAAGGGAGAATCTTCTGATGTATACCATTTTGGTAGAAATTAAGAGAGAATTAAGTATAGATCAATTCAGCTGCATGTGGCAGGATCAGGATAATTAAAATGGTGAGCGTACAGCAGACTACAAATATCTGACAAGACATTTCAACATATGAAGCTCTGCATGTAGAAGACACTGAGATTACATTTGATTATCAGATAAACAGTTTGTAATTGTGTAATTAAATATCATTTTATAACTATACACACTGGGGGCAGAATTAATGTTCTGCTTGGCATTATTGACTTCTAGGACTTAATCATGCAAATGGAAGGTTCTCTTAACAAGATTTTTTTAAAATAGCCTCTTTGGGTTTAAATGAAGAATGCAAGAGAAGAAAGATGTCTCTCCATCCCAGAGAAGGATTTTGCACAAAAACACCCTCCATTGGCCATGCCACATGCTCGTCCCAAGCAACACCATTCAGGAGGCCACAGGACAGAGACGCACCCCTGCAGATGCCTTTAGCCAGCATCCTCCACAGCTCACGTGTCAGGTGGAGGCTACTGGGGCATGGCACCACACTCAGCCCCATGCAGTTTACTACGGAAAAGAAGTAATCCTTTGTGGTGGGTTGACCCTGGCTGGACACCAGGTGCCCACCAAAGCTTCTCTTTTACACCTGTCCTCAGCTCATGGGCTGAGGTAAGGAAAGGGAGAGAACTCAGCAAGTATCATCATGGGCAAAACAGACCCAGCTTGGGGAAAATTAATTTAATTTATTACCAATCAAAACAAAGTAGGGTAATGAGAAAAAAAATACCCAAATCTTAAAATACCTTCCCCCAACCTCTCCCTTCTTCCAGAGCTTAAATTCACTCCAGATTTTTCTCTGCCTCCTCCCTGCAAGCGGCACAGGGGGACAGGGAGCAGAGGTTGTGGTCAGTTCAACACTGTCTCTGCAGCTCCTTCCTCCTCAGGGGCAGGACTCCTAACACTCGTCCCTTGCTCCAGCGTGTGGTCCCTCACACCGGAGACAGTCCTCCATGAAATTTTTCAGTGTGAGTCCTTCCCATAGTCTGCAGTTCTTCACAAACTGCTCCAGCATGTGTCCTTTCCACAGGGTGCAGTCCTTCAGGAACAGACTGCTCCGGTGTGGGTTCACTTCCATGGGGTCATAAGTCCTGCTAGCAAACCTGCTCCAGCATGGGCTTATCACAGGGTCATGGCCTCTTTTGGGCATCTACCTGCTCCTGTCCTGTGAGGCGTCCTTTGTGGGCTGCAGGTGGACATCTGCTCCTTGGTTAACCTCCATGGGGTGCAGGGGGATAGCCTGCCTCACCATGGTCTTCACCATGGGCTGCAGGGGAATCTCTGCTCCAGCACCTGCAGCACCTCCTGCTCCCCCTTCTTCACTGACCCCGGTGTCTGCAGGGTTGTTTCTTTCACATATTCTGACTCCTCTCTCTGGCTGCAATTGCCGTTGCACAGTAACCTTTTCCTCTTTCTTAACTATGTTATCCCAGGGGCATCACCACCATCACTGATGGGCTCGGCCTTGGCCAGCGGTAGGTACCTATTGGAGACGGCTGGCATTGGCTCTGTGAGACATGGGGAAGCTTCTAGCAGCTTCTCACAGAACCCACCCCTGTAGTCCCCCACTACCGAAACGTAGCCACACAAACACAATACATCCTAACAGTGGGAAGGCAGGCTAAGGGATGCAACATGGGATGTTCACAAATGCCTGTATCAGAAACTTAGTCAGGTCCAGTCTGTTTCATGTGGTTCCCATGGCCGAACACAGTTCAGCAACTACTAGTGCAGAACAAAGTTATGTTCCCTGCCTGATGCCGAAAGTGCCATCAAATATCTGTCCTGCTTACACGTACTGAGCATTAAACACTATTTAGCTGGACCCAATGATGTCCCAATTTGCCACTAATGGTCCTGCAGTGGGGTGCACCACTCTGCTCTGCACAGCTGACTAGTGATGGCAGGAGGTAGCTTGGCTCTGCCCAGCATCAAGTCTAATTCAGGAAAGAGCAGAAGGGAATTTGATGGTCTAGCCACAGTATTCAGGATTACAGTAAACAGGAACCTGGGACAATCTGCACCCCAGTCTGTGTCCACCACAGCATTCTGAATGCAAGGGACTGTATGAGAGCCTGCCCTTTCTAATCTGCCAAAACTCACTTACTAGAGGTGACACATTATGTATGATGTTCCTCAGCTTTTCTTGTATTTGCATTACTTGCCAACTCTGGCTCCTTTCTCCAAGGACTTTTAAAGCATATGAAACAGAGGTGCGCTTGGAGGCAAAAGCACAAGCAAATTGAGAAATGAAGGAGGGCTAGAGGAGAGAAGATAAAAGATGCACATAGGATTATATGCCGAATTAAAAAAAAAAAAAGAATATGAAATTCCATCTGGCTTCTTTCAAGAAAAATGGAGGCTTGGTCCTATTCCCAGCTGCACAAGCCCCTATTGTTTAATGAAGAATCAGTATTCAAACAGTGAGCACAGTCAGCCCCACTGTACAATACCCAGTTGTTCTCTGTCCTCCCAGGGCATGTTGGATGAATTGAGTCAATGCTGCTAACCTTAGGCTGGAGTGTGGGTGGCTCTGTCACTGGATGGCACAGCTTACACAGGGCCAGTGCCAAAAGCACTAATTTTAAGACTGATCTCTTGTAGCATCAGTCTCACAGCACAACAAGCTGCCATGCCAATACCCAGCACCCAGAGCATCTCCTCTGGGATCTGCAGGCTGCAATTAGCAGGTGAAACGTGCCCCCTTCCCTAGTGCTGATGAAATCCCTATTGATTGCCAATCAATAGCCACTTCCCATCTATCCCTCTCAGTATCTGCAGTAGCAAGTGTTAGTAATCAAATAAGAGTGGCAGGCTGATAAGTCCCTCTTATCAGTGCACCAGCAAAATGCGATTCTAGATCTAATCTCCCATGTCACATTTCCAACCCTGATCACTAAGATTTAACCCCTCTGATGACCGAAGTCCACAGCTGTTTGAGGAAACTTCCCAGTCTACATGTAGGCAAAGCAAGCCAGTGGAAAAAACAAATTCTTTCTCCCACTGAAACCCAGGGAGAGAAGGAACAATTGCAGGAAAGGCTCCTAATGGGATTACTGTTCACTGCACCTTCTCATTGCTTCCAAGTCACAAAAATACCGTCCAGCCAAAGGAGCATAATCTGCCCTTTTATTCCATTTTTCACAAAGAAAGACCACCAAAAAATTGACATTCATAAAGGATATTTCACACATTCATCTTGTGGGCCTGTGAAACCTCCTCTCCCTCTCTTAGCTAGGGAAAAAAGTCCTTCCACTCCATATAGGACTTAAATATTTCAGTGCTTACTTGCACTCCAGTGCTGGAAGACCTTGATTAAAATCTCATGTAAATAGCCCAATTTCATGACTATTTACCAATATGTCCTCATGGCACATGGCCATTTAGAGAGACCTGGACTGTCTGAGAAGGGAAGCTTTAAATAAGCTGCCATGACTGCATGGCTTCTGTTTTTCCAACTGATCAAGTTAAAATGACATCAAAATAATTTTGCCAACAAACCAGTAACTATTAGGAAAGAGATGGTTAATGCATCTCCCTCCACCCTAACTGCAAGTCCTTCTTTCACACGTAACAGGCTTCAGCTCAAGCCCTCAGAGGACTACTCTATTTAAAATGGAACATTAACAGAAAAAAAGAAGAAATTCCACCAGACATCGGGGTTGAAAGACAACGAGGCTGGCTGTTGTGTTACTCCACATAAAATTTCTGATATTCAAGATCTCAAGAAGATAGTCCTTCTCCCTTCCTGATCATTAATACTCTTTTTGACTATTATTTCTGGAATTATTCTCCTGCTTTTTCTCCCTTTCTGCCAAATTTGCTACAACGCTGGTGTCTGGAAAAGAAAGCTGCTCTGGGGTCACCACTGCTGGGCCTCAGCTGGTTTCACACAATAGCATAGCCCAGTGGTGCTTTCTTCTGCCCCCACAACCTCAGTGCTGGCCTCTTTAAATTTAGAAATACCACCCATTGGTTAAAGCAATAGATCACCAGGAGAGACTGTTGCTGCATGTCCTCGGCCATTTCCAGCCACCAACACCATCTGCACACAGCTGTGCAGATGGAGAATCAACACCACATGGTGCATATGTCTCACATGCAGCCATCGTGCAAAAAGACGTGCTCTAATACCACCCAGGGGGTTTAGCAAGAAGGACACTTGCAGGACTGGGATAGAAGCTGCTACCCCACTGCTGTGCTCTCCCCAGGATCTCTGCTATGCGTCTAATAACTAACACCTCAACTGGTCAGCATCGAAGAGTACTTGCCTGTCCCAGATGGAAAAACAAAAAAGCTCAAAATGGACATTATGTGGCAAATACCACCTTTGCCCGGACATCCCGGAGAGCAGGGGAAAAGGCAGACAGCCTAGAAAGACCTACCCTTGACACGGCAATGAGGGCCAGGGCTGCTTCCATCTTTATAGAAAATAACCCTCTGCCACTACCTGCAAAAACCCAAGTCAGTAGCAGTGACTTACTGGACTAACATTTAAGATGTGCTATGCTGCTGATTCACATCCACGGGGACTGCCAGGTCTGTGGGGTCTCATGTGGCCCACCCTGGGCTGCACCAGCCACTGAAACTGGAATACCATGGGGGTAAGTAACCACATGTGTAAGCATGAATTTTGGGGATCAGTTACAGACAGGCGCTTAGAAATTTGTAGTTGAACATCAGCACTGTGTAGGTGTCCAGCACTGTGGTTTCTCCACTGTATCACTGGTATTGATCTTCCTTATATAGTTCACTGATTGCTGGTTAATTACACATTGCTGATAAATCAATACACTGCTTTAACCCTGATTTGGTTTAAATTGCATAAACCAAGCAGTTTTTCCCTGCAGCACAGCTCTTTCCCTGCAGCGCTACTCCCAGCCAGCTGGCCACCAGCCCACGCCGGGGCAGCAACTGACCCTGTCCCAGGCACTGGACTTGTGTTTCTCTTGCCCAGCTTCCCAAGGCCCTTCTTGGCCCATTTCTGCTGCACAATGAGGCCCCTTCAGCCATCAACCCACACTCCAGTGTGCCAACCTTCCCCCTACACCATGGTCCCCACAGGCTTGCTGGAGCAGGACTGCGTACTGGCCTGTCATCTCTGGTGCAGATGAAGATGCCGCCTTGTGTTGACTCCTTGAGGTTGTGATTAAGAACTGGCTACCATTAAAGCTCAAATCACTGACCGCTACTTCTTCAGCCTGACAGACCAGGCAGATTTTTAATCCATCTCATATTCACCTATCAAGGCCGTATCTCCCCGGTCTGGCTATAAGAATGCTATATGAGAACATGTCAAAAAAAGAAAGCCAAGGTGACACCCACTGGTCTCTCCATGGCCACAGACTCAGGCATCTCATCACAGAAAGCAATCAGGTTAGTCAGGCACAATCTGCTACAGTAAATTCATGCTGACTGTTCCCAGTCACCTTCCTGCACCTAGAAATAGTTTAACCTAACTTATATCCACTCTAAGTTGGTTGTCCTTTGCTGTAAAAAAGCTTTTCCTTGTAGGTCTCAGACTGGTCAGGGCTAAAAGCAATGTAAAGTTGCTAAGGGACCCTCATGGTCCCTGGAGAGAGGTTTAGGTAAGGGCTTATTACACAAGATGGGCACATACCCACATCACATGCCCTGACATCAGCTAATGAGCAGGCTGTAAGCAAGCCCCTGCCACCTTGACAGAAGGGACTTTAGTCTCCACAGTTCACAGAGGTACTCACCAGGGTTTGGGAGCATGACCTTATTGGGGACAGTACAGGCAGCATGACCAGGGCAGACAGTGGCACCACCACTTTACCCCTCTCCTGCACACAGCATAAACGCGGTGTGTGTGACAGGGGACAGCATGCCCAGCTGCCACAAACAGGTAGAACAGGTCAATATTTCCACAGCTCCTAAGGGGTTAGCAAGAGGTTGATACTTTAAATGGCAGGGCACTGGTGAGACACCACATCCCTGCAGAAGCCTCACAGCAATAGCTGACATTCAGATCCAAGAGGGCTCCTTGAAGAGGGCTGTGGGAGGCAGGGGTGGTAGGAGCAGCCGTGCCACAGCATGACGCAAAGCCCACCAACCTATCTCTGTTCCCAAAGAGGACCGACGTGCCCCATCTGGGCGTAGCAACTGAAGCATCTCAGAGGTGACCCTGGACAGGCCACCTCAGGGAGGCTTTGTCCTCAGCGCCTGGTGCTACTTGGTGGCTGTGCAGGAAGATGGGCTATGATATCTGCAGCAGCTGTGCTCTTGCTGAAGAAAAGTGTTTATTTTCAGTCCCTGCATCCCAGCCGTGCCAACCACCCTGCTCTCCAGGGCCTGTGTTTTCAACTCTCTCCCTCTCTGATCACCCTTCCAGCACTGACAATGCTTAGCGCCTGGGCACTCGCATCTCAGTCACTGCACGCTCCCCAAGAGTGGCACAACCCTTCTGATAGGACAGGCATGCTGCTGCCAACCATGCCAGCCCCAAACCTGCTCAAAATGGGCACCCTCTCATCTTGATCGTCCCCTGCCCTACAGTATCTCACACGACTACAGGCTGCCTAACGCAGCGTGCCTACAAGCACTTGCTTTTGCTTGGTAGATAAAACAATCCTCCGGCCCAATTTGTTGAGCCATTTGGGATCCCTCCATATGAAAGCAGAAAACCAAACACAAAATACTTGTAAGTGATACAAGAAACTGCCTGTGGTAACCAAATAATATTACCTCACTGTTCCTCAGGCACTCTCCATGCTCTGTCTACAGGAGGTCAGGTAAACTTGGGCGCGCTACTGTCCTACCACCTTGCTAGAGGAAAAGCATGTAATTGTTTCAAAGGCCAAGTGAAGCACAAGGCAGCTGGTAAAAGGGGTTTCCCTAGGAACAGAAAACCAGAGTGTTACCCCACAATCATTTCCTCATGCAAATGCAAGAGTTGTGGTGAAAACACAACCCTAATGCAGCCAAGGGAAGAGCCCGCCACAACTGTTTGCCTAAGTCTCTTTCCTGTTCTAGCCAAGGATACGGTGCTTGAGAGCCACCAGGATCTACACAATGGTTCAACATTCTCGTTCTCTTTCATGCCCTATCTCTTGCTTTGCTCCAATGGTTGGAGTTGAGGATCATCATTACAGATACGTAGATGTTGAGAGGGAAGGAGATGTGCATGAGGAAGAATACTGGTTCTCTCTTTGCTCCAAGCCATACTCAATCAGCACTACCTGAAAAAGATCAGGTGGCTTCCCAGTGTGACCTGAAGCATTAACTGGAAATAAGTAATGGAAGGAAGTAGGCTCCAAGGTGCTATGTATTTTTGGGGAAAAAGGGATTGGAAGGGGCGCAGGGGCACAGTAAAGACAGCAGCAGGGAAAGAGTAGGAAGCAGAAGACAGCTCCTCCTTCCCTTGGATTGTCTCAGCGAGACTTGAGGCTGCATATTTCTTTTCCTACCCATTCGTGGAGAAGGAACTACAAGATGAATTTCAGTCCACCTCCAAGACACCCAAAACCGTAAGTCCTGATAAAAGTACTGGCCTTGCAGCAAGAAACTGAGCCCCAGCTCCACATTAGGGGAGAAGACCAAGGCCCCATGGTTCTCAGCAAGTAACTCTGATCTAATTTATTTTTCTCATTCAAATCATGTTATTCCCCATCTGCCTTTCTCCACAGTATTTAACCATTCACAGCTAAATTCCTTTGAGTCTTGGATATACTCCCAACCAGCGATTCTCTATGTAATTGTCCTCAAGGAGAGAACAACGCCATCTAAACACACCTCTGCCCCACCCTTGGTGATTCACGCCCTAAACACCAGTCAAGGACAGGCACTGGGATTCAGCTGGAAGGCAGCACAATGGTCTCCTGCCTCCCAAAAGGAGAAAACCTCACTAGTTTTCTGCCTCTGTCACCTCTCAGAGGTCCTTTCCCTGCTCCCATCTTGTATTCCAGAGGTGTCCAGCTCATTTGGAGCTCTGGGATTTGAGGCCAAAGAGACACTGCAATGCAATAGCACTCACAGCAACTACAATCTCATGACAGGTAGATGAGTTTGTGTGGGCAGACAAACTTTCGGTGAGAGCCATCTGAAGCTGCAGGAGGGTTGAGGGCAGTACAGTCTGCACAGTGCATCAACAGACCTGTATGGACTAGGGGTATCTTTTCATCATGAGGCAGCTAATGCTGTTTCTCAGCAGACTTGTACTGTGGGGAAGGAAGTTCCTCCATGTGATTTTTCTAGGTACTTAAAGTCACCCCAAGGCTCCACCCTGCCCTCCCCTCTCTGTTTTTCTGCAGATTAATTTAAGATGATGCCTCTGGCGAGAGTTAATTGGAATTACAGTACCTCATGGAAGTCCCATACATGGTGGTCAGCTTTGGTGTTCCTCACTTCTAGCCTTAAACTGTTACAGATGCTGTGATTCACACTAGAGGCAGCTACGTTTCAACTGGCACTACAATTATTTCTCTCTCCAGAGCATCCCAACTCATATGAAAGTTTTACAGGGTATCCGCACTAAGGTAGGACACTGCCTATTATGGAACTAAATCCCTTCAGCACTTTCTATATCACAGGCTATTACTACACAACAAGGGGCAAAAAGACAAGTTTAAAGGGTTAAAAAAAACTTCCCACCCTTCAGAATTCCCAGAAAGCTTCAGAGAGGATGGTGATGATAGAGGCGAGCAGCCCTGGTCAGAGTGGTCAGAGGACTGGGAAGAGAGGACTGGGAAGGGAGGTGATGCTCACATGCTGCTAACAGGTTTATTCCGCTGGCAGGGATTCCCTTCAGAAGCATTTGGGTAAGTGCTGTATACCACCGAGTTCAATCTGCACTAAGCAGATTAGTTTCTTACCGGTGAAAGGTTCTGGGCAGCAGCAGAGAGTTGCTCACCATGTGATACAAGGGGGCTGTCATTACGTTTCATAGATATGATATAATTATATGCTCCCTGGAGGGTACTTCTAATTGAATTATAGGGTGTCTCACAAGTATTCTGGGCAGCGGTTTGAGGAAGCTCTCACCACCCAGAACAAGATAGAGATACCCTTTAATTCCATTAGATGTACCCTCCAGGGAGCAGGCCATTACTCTATGAAGCAATTCACTTAAAAAAATTATCTCCCCCCAAAAATGGAAGGGAGGTACACTTAGCAGAAGTTTGTTGTTGCTGCACACTTGATCCTCAGGCCTCTTCTTCTCCACAAGCTCAAAGCCCTGTGAAACTCGCTGTCCTAACACCTGGGACTGCCCTGTACCCCAAGGGAGAAATCCTTCCCCAGGAGCAGTCATCATCCCCTGCCCAGATGGCTGCTGGGCTCCCTTCCCAGCACAGTCAGGAGATACTGTGCCACATGAGGTGTCATGTGCCATGCTAGATGTACACCACAGGAGGTCTAAGCCTCCTTAGAAAAGACCCTGAGAAGCATTCCTCACAGGCATAACATAATAGCCCCAGGCCAAACAGGGGTTCCAGTCATTACAGTGCACACTAGCAAGGTTCCCCTCTCAGCCTGCTCATCCATTTGTCCCGCCTCCATACACCCCTGGGCTGCAAAACACTACCTTGGTCCCTCGGAGACAGCTGGAGTGACCTTGGGACAAGGCAGCTTGCTCCCCTGAGGCTGCGCATGCTTCCATCACTTAGGCCCCTGGGAGCTTAGCTTTGCTTGGATTTTTCTCTCTGTTTTAGCCCAGACTCATTCAGTTTTTCCCTCATGAACCGGATCTTCCCAGGGGAGCTGCAGCACCAGGCTTGCAAAACCAGCTGCCCCTCTGTCCTAGCATAGCCTACCCGCAAGCAGCACTCTGGGGACTGGTACCCCTAAAGCACTCTGCACCATGTCACCTCACCTCATCAGCTTCCCAGCTGCCCAGAAGCCCTGCACGGGAACTTGCGTGGGTGCTCAGAGAATTAAAAAAAACCACTCGTCCACTTACTGATGCTCTCCCAGCACCAAAGGCAACCACTCCTTTGCTCTTTACCCTCTCCTCTGGAGGCCATGCACCAATGAAATCATCCAAATCACCGTGCACTTCTCTCCTGCTCCATTACTGATGTCTGCAACTTGCTGTCAAGCCAGGGGAGATGTCATATCTGTTATGCCTTTTTCTGCTGCTCTACACCATAACAAAGGATGGGATAATCAGGCCCCAGAGCCCTTTTTTATTTTTTTGAGTCACCTCAAGGGAAAGCCAGCACCAGCTGCCCACCACAAAGTCTGGTGACCTACTGAAGCCGCCGTCAGCTTGGACTCCCACAGATCACATCCAGCACCGCTCCACTAGTCAGACCACAAAAAGAGCAAGAAAGATAGTTATGCCAAGAACTTGCTAATTATAGAAAATTAAGACCTTCCTATAGGACAGGCACCACAGTCACCACTGCGATAAAGCCTGAACAGCTCCTCAGGCTTCCGCCATGCTGCAGCCTCGCACGTCAGCCGTAGCCAGGCATCTGATCCGCTCCACCATGCTCCAGCTTTCAGGTATTGCTCTGCAGGACACAGCTGATCAAACCCTGGGAGCCCGGCTGCTAGGCAAGCAGTTATTGCTCATACACAGTCTGTTTGCTGCGCTTTTGCATTATTCACAGCTCTGCCCACCTCCAGTGGTGTCAGCTAACAGGACACCTCTGGGAAAAACTGCCAATTCACACGTTCCCTCTCCCCAGCTCCACTACAGAAAGAGAAAACTACTGTGAGCTATCAAAGCTAACCCCAATTCACCCCAAAATAAAGAAGCATTTCTGATGTCTTAGAAAACAGAGCGCTCGGGGCTTTTTTAGTCTTTCACAGTCAATACACTGGTCCTGGCACATCCTACCTAAACAGCATCGTGGGCTGGTTGCCTTTACTAAGGGAGGTGGAGATAGTTGTATTAAGCCAAAACTCTCAAGCAGATGAGGTAAAGGAAATACAGGCCCAGGAGGGAAGACAGGTAAAGCAGTGATAAGTGGAGCAGAATTTCTACATTAAATATTGATAGCTTTATCATGTTTTTTTCTCTAAAGGATAAAAGCAGAGCAGCACAGTGCTCAGGTGGGTATTTGTATGAGGGTAGGACCCATTTGGCTTGCTTATCTCATGGAAAGAAAAACAGAGGCACAAAAGGTAATTCCTATCCCATTTCATTTTAATAACATCCTTTTCCATGAAGCGCTAAAGAGACACAGCAGCAGCTAAACCATCTACAACACCTTCAGCACAACAGCCACAGCACAGGCAGGAGCAACCACTCCCAGAAATTCCATGTGGAGAGGCAAACAGGGGAGAGAGAAAAAAACCTCTTTCCCGCTTTCCCGCCCAGCACCTAAAAACACCAAAGGAGCTCTTCCACCATATAACAGAAGGACCAGGAGATCACAGCCATGGCTTTTACTCGCAAGGTGTAGTGCATCAAGCCCTTTATATCCAGAAAGTCTCCACGCCAGCACCAGGAAGAAGAGCAGCAGGACACAGCAGAAGCTGTCAAGGATCTTTCCAGGCACTACAGTCCAGCTCTCGGGCTGTGCCATGCTCCACGTGAGGCTGCTCAGGCTTTAAGGCAGCCTGGCAGACATCTCCAGCAGCCTCCTAAGGACAGGTCCTGCAAACCCTGGCAGGAAGAACTGATGTTCAGACTTCCACCCTGCTGTCCTTGCAGTGGAACACACCCAAAGGACCTGACATGCCAAGCAGCCAGGGTCTGTTCAACACCAGGACTGGCTTCAGCTGCAATGCTCACAGCAGTACATGCTGGCACCCAGGCAGAGACTTGAGGGGCCTCATCTGTCAACGGCCCATCTGCTAAGACAGCTGTAAATATGTACCAGTCCACATTCCTCCCAGCTTTAAATCTGCTGTTTTCACTGAAGCTAAATGGAGGACAGGCCTAGTTCCCAGTGCTTCTATCAGCTAGCGTAGCAAATTCTCTTATCACCTTTTATCCTGACATGAGGTAAATAAGAAACAAGCTAGCAATAGGTAAATCATCTCTTATTTGAAACAGCTGCCACCTTCCACCAGGATCAGCGGGTTCTATTTAGCCACAATAAAACCATGCCGGGGAGATTTTAGACTGCTGTTCTCCTCATCTCATTTAGGAAAGAATGAGCCCATATTTAACTCAGAAACTTTGCTGGTGTACCTGTCTGTTAGAAGTCATAGTCACATTACAACAATGCTGTAGGTAACTTTTCCACTGTGGGTTAGAAAAACCAAATCAGCACATACTTGGAGTGATAGATGGTCTATCAAAGCCCCACTGCCAGCATCTCTTCTTATCCCCTGAAGCTGCATCATTCAAACTGTGCCTCCTCCTCCTTTTTATAGGTGGGAAATAAATGCGACCTGTGCCTCTGCAAACCTGTGTGTAAAGGGTCCAAGCCACGCATTTGCAAAGGTGCTCCACACAGTAATTCATGAGTCAGTATGAGCAAAGGAGGCAAAGCTCACCCACGCCACAGTAGACTTGTTCTATCTTGAACCAGTTTGAGTCTGTTGTTTGTTAGTTGTGCCATTTGGCAGGGTGAATTTCCCTGCATTTGCAGTATCGAGCAAAATCACTGCCCTCTCTGCTACTTTCCAGAACATCCCTTCCAAAGGCCTCCTACTTTAGGAATCCGTGAGCTTCCCAGGTGCATTTCTGCTAGATCAGAGCACACACCAGCTCTGAAGAGCTGAACTGATCTCTACTACATGTCTCTTTTCAGCCTCTCCTGTTTAATGCTATCACATAAACTAATACAAATACCTCCTTTGATGGGCAAGAAGTCTTAGTCTCTGAGACAGGATATTGTTTGTCCTTCTTCATGGACAGATGGCAAGCATGTCCCCCCTCAAACACTTGCCAACATGACTATCTGGGAAGGTAAAGGTCAGCTCGGGGCTTCTCTTCTTCCCAGGATGGTTCCATAGTCTCACATTACTGCTGGCTGGTTTTACATATGCTCCAGGAACAGTCCCCTGACGCCTTACACTAATCCCCTGCAGGTCACACCACCCAGACCTCACAGCAGGACTACAGCAGAAACCCAGAGCGTGTGTGTGCCTTTGTGGCTAAAGGACTTCAGTTAAATTAGAAACTGGTACTGTAAAGAACACTAACATGAGAATTTCACAGCAAGACACAAATACGACAGCCTTTCAACAGTGGGAACATAGTTGGGGAAAGTATTTTTTAACAGGACAGCTGGAGGACAGCTGCTACTGTTTCTCCTCAATATGTATTAAAGTAGGAATCAAGAACTTCTAATTTATGTGAAAGCGTAGGAAGAGAAAGCCAGAATGAGTTTACCGACTGATGGAAATAACCTTGAGAAGGGCTTGGAGGATTCAATCTCAAGAAGGCTCTAGTGGGAAGGAAGTGTGTCCTGAGAGACGGGAAGCATCAACCTCACACAACAAATCTCATTGCCTGGAGTCTCACTAATTAGTCTTAATTTTTTCAGCACTGGTCTTCTCAGATCCCAGAGCCTTTAGGATCAGCACATTGTCTATGAAAGCTGTTGAACAAGAGTTCAGACTAGATTACCAAAATAATTTTGTTATGACCTTGGTCATTAATTGGAGTCACCACAGCTGATAGCGATAAACCAAGGTCTGCAGATGCAGCACACCTCCATGTCATGTGACCAAAGTTTAATTTAGGAAAATGAGCATCAAAACCAGCAGTTATTGTTGACGGCTTGGAGGAATACTGAGATATTGTAACTACTGCCTATACCTGTACCAATCTGATTTGTGATAGCTGGGGAGAGGTCAGTGAACCTGCATAAATTCACTGCAGCTCTGAGTAACAGGAAATTACAAGCTTGATGTATACAGACCTTTGTTGGCATACAGCACAGACCAGCAGTTCAGGGAGACTGGTTTTATTTCTGTCTCTGCCTCTGATCTGCTGGGTAACCCAGAGGAAAGAGAAGTCACTTTCTTTGCATTTTCCTACCACCACTACCACCTACAAATTGCAAATAATGCCCCTCAATCTCTTTTGCAAAGTGTATGAGATCTACTGACAAAACACCAAGGAAAAGAGCTAAGCATCATTAATAGCATTCCCCTCAAAATGCCACAACCATGACTGTGTGTAGGTGATCAAATTAAAAAATTAAGTTGACAGTTTCCTCAAGCACTGAATGGCAATAGGGAAGGGCAGTTAATTATTCCAAACCGCAGTCTGACATCCTTCAGACAACTGCATTCACCTTTCTCCACTATCACCTTCACCTGATTTGCTGGGGGGAAGCTAACAGTCACAATGGCAGGACTACAAACAAGGGGTGAGGGTCCAAGTCTCTCTGCATGCAAGCGTGGGTGAACAGGAGAGGAAGGGATGCTGACCTTCCCACCAAACTAGGGTGGGAGGAGCAGCCCCAACAAGCTAAGCATGCACTCAGAGACAGCCCAAGGCTCATGGTAACTCTGTGGAGCAGAACGGAGACTTCTTGGAGGAGAAGCAGACAAGGAGAGGCAACATGCAACTTGAAGACAACGTCCTGCCCAAATCCTAAAGGCAAAAATAACCTCACTGCTTGTTAAGGCAGGGTTAACATGTTTGTCTTTAGCAGCCTCTGCATGAATGGAGGAGACAGCCCTTCTGTTAACGAGAGCTTTGCCTAAGACACGTATAGAAAAGCAACTGGAGGTTTCCACATGTTACTCAAGTTCAGCTATGCTGACTGTGCAAAGAGATTTTGCAGGCCACTTAATACCCCTTTAACGCCATGGCATCTCTCAGCACCCTGCTCCTTCCTGACCCACAGGCAATACTGTGGTAACTACAGACTCGGGGCAGTTGGCTATGCCTCTAGTAGCCTTCCTGTCCTGCAAGTAACTGAGCAATCGGCCACAAAGTAGGCCTCTTGGTCTAACCTTTAACTCAGTATAGCTACTGCGAGTTTCACAGCCCCAGCACAGCTTGTCACTTTACCTTCTAGCTGGCATTATCAATTAGCTACTGGTAACTTGTGAATCTTCCTAAACTTTCCAAAGCAAAACCTAGACAAATTCCCATATGAATTTAAACAGGTTTAAACAGAGAAATTTTAAATTAAATTTAATGACTTGCTGGTAGTTCCCTTTATGACACAAAAAGAAAATAATTTAAAACCCAATTCACTCCTTACTGCTGGCTCTTAATGATTTCTTTATTGCTTGGACATGATAAAGGAGCTGGGTCAATCATTCTTCTACATTTTTATGTCTCCAAGAACCTAACGTTTAGTTCCATACAAAATCATTTAACAGAAAAGTGCTCAGTCATCTGGAAAAAAAACCCACACCACCAAATTCCACTTTCCTCTACCCCCCAAAAAAACCCCACCAAAACAAAGCACTAAATTTTGGGCTTGATTTCTTGAGAGTTTCCTGTTAGTCCGCAAGAGAAGTAGAATTCTGATTCAGTTCCTTAGGTTGTTTCTGACCCTCACTGGAGGACAAGTTCAGAAATAACAAATGTATTGAAAAACAAGCAGCTTAATCAAATATTTGGGACCAGATCAATTAATAGAATCATAGAATGGTTAGAGTTGGAAGAGACCTTAAAGATCATCGAGCTCCAACCCCCCTGCCATGGGCAGTGACACCTCCCACTAGGTGAGGTTGCTCAAGAATTGCTTTCTCAACAGATGACAGCAATATTATATGGTTGGATTTATAGCTATCCAACACCCATACACATTCATACACACACACACACACACATTTCATGGCACCATATTTCACTAATAACAGCATTATTTCAAGTCTTCTCATCTTAGCCTGCTCTCTCTTGTGCTCCCACCCAAACGTGAGTAAGGAAACTTTGACCATGTTAGTCTAGAAAGAATCACAGAAGCAATAAGCAAGAGCCGGTGACAGGATCCATTTCCCTCTCATTCTGGAATTTGCATCAACTCATCTTTTTTTAATCCCACATACCTTAGGGAAAGCCTCTTAAAAACAACCTTCAGATAGTTTAGTTTATCTTGTTATATTTAAGTGAAGACCCCTTCTCCATTTAGTTTTCAAGCAAAGTGCTTATCCTTGGCCCTAGGGATTGGCAGTGCATCTCCTATAGCTTAATCTCCAGGATGCTGTGTAATCCAGCGCCCCTCAAATTAATCTAGCCATTACTAGGCTTCCTTAATACCTACAGATTGCCTGCAGAAAGCAAGCTGAAGTTTGTTTAATCTGCGTTACAGGGAGCAAGCTGGGCATGTGGATTGAAGCTTTTGCTCTCGTCTGTTTTACACTGATCAGTGCTGCTTTGTGGCTGCAGTTCTGCCAATTCTGAGCTGACACACATAGCCATGATAAACCATAGCAGTGTCTTACGTGTTTGCAAGATGCTGTTAATGCATTTGCTTCCTCCATGAGTCAAAGCTCTCTTAAATATGACTCCATGAGGAGAATGACAGGGCTAAAGCAGTGAGAGAGGCAAGACTCCATGTCATGTTTGTATAATAGCATGAGCAGCTCCTACCCAGTATGGAAACCAGAGCCCAAGTTTCACCTTTCCTAAGCAAGGGCCTAATGATTAGGCTGAAGTGGGAAGCACGTAACTTCTCATTGCTTTCTGACCCTGTCTTTGGCAATATCTACCATCTTAATCTTCCTGCTTTCCCCTCTCTTCTATACTGGGCTTTGTGGACCCACGGGTCTCCCCTTTCAGCACATAGGGAACATCATTACCTTACGGTGGGTTTCCTTCAGCAGCAAGGCATTTAAGAGGCAGGGCCTGAAATATTCAGCCAGGCAACCCCCTCTTTCTGTCAGTGACCCAGTGTCTTCATACAGTCTTTTACCAAGCAATACCATCACTACTCAGTCCTACTCCACCCTCTAGGTCAGCAAAACCATCCCAAAACCCCTATACACCTATCTACCCAAACTAACTTGGCTGACCAAAACTAGATAGTGCTTGTCAGAATAGTAAAATTATGCATTGGAACTCCAAATTCAGACCTGAATTACCCCAAGTTTGTCTGCAGCCTAAATATTTCCTTAACCTTTTTTTTTTTTTCCTGTACTGAGATTTTGAAAATGAAAAAGGAAGGGATTAAACCAACCCATTACAAGTTCCAGGTTCCTGGAGCTGCTTCCACCTACACCTCTGAGAAGGGCTAGCAAAGTAGACCAACTAACCTGTGTTTGCTGAATTTAAAGGCCAAGGGCTGACTCCTGAAAACTATCTTCACATGTTTCGAGCCCAAAACTCTATTCCCAGAAGAACTGGAGATTTAAAATTAAACTCAGGAGTGAATAAAGGCAGCCTGCTGGCTGACATGATCTCACTCCCTTGTTAGACTTATTAGTTTGATTAAGTGCTATGTTGAGCCAGCCACAATAATTTTAGCTTCAAAAGCAATTCATCTCTGTTAGCCACATGGTCTCCAAAGCCACTGTGGCTAGCAGGCTTTGTTCCCAGCAGTCTTCTGATTCAGAACTGAAAGCCGCATTAATGCATTAGGTGTGCACACAGCTTTAAATACACCATGAAGGTCTCATCTGTGCTCTAAGGCACCTTCTCTGGGTCACAAACCACAGCGTTAAGCAACCTACACATACTTGCTTTCTGGACTGCCTTAATTTTCATTAGAGTCTGTCCCTCAAGGATGCATATGGTTCTGCTGAATGTGATTTGTTTTAACCCAAGTGAAGCAACTATATGGGTATGCTCTGAGTTTCTGTCATGCTTTTCAAAGACAAAAAGAAGTCTTCCATCAGCTGGAAGACGAAAGAAAGGGAGTACAGTTTTGAGTAAGATGGCTCATGGGCTTTTTTTTCTCTACCCAGTACCCCAAACTTGCTGGCCTTTAATTGATGAATGTTTTTCAAGCAAGAAAAGTCTCTTTTCTTCAAGACCTGGCTGAAGCAAGATAGCACCCACTATATTTTAGGTAGTCTGCTCTCAGGAGACTGTAACCATACAGCTGATATGCTTCTTCACTTTCTCTATAGAAATCAGCTTGTGGCTCAATTAAGATGACTAACCTGCATAGCCTCTCTCTCTGATAATGGCCAGATGAGGACAGCTGATCCTTTTCCACCTCTCATAGTGGCTGAACCCAGTCAACCAGGAGCTTCTCTTCCTTTAATAGGGAAGAACACATACTTATAATCAACATCAGGACTGTGGATATTAGCTGGATTAAATGGTTTAGTGGGCTAAAGCAGAAGGTGCTATTGAATTAGGGCATCCCTTCTCCACAGCATTTAATATATTAACAACTTTCTAGGCACTGTATTGGGAAGCTTGGTAAAAGGTTTCCTCTCTCTGATGACAGTTCCAAGTCTGCACAATTCTTCCTTTGATGGCTCAAGTGATTAGGTGTTAACAAGAACCTAGGCACCTAACACTTGGGAGTTTTAGCACCAGGTTCACACCCCTCTCCCTACTCAGCTAAGGGATTTTTCTCATTCCTCACTAATGTTAACAGCAGGTACTTAAAGCAATTAGACATTATCACCTCTCTGGTCTTTATTACTTCCTAGCTTCCTATCAGATGCTTTGTACACAATAAAGAGCTGAATTAACAGGACTGGTACAGACTATTTTGCTTCCCTTCTTTATTCTGTATGAAAACACTGGGTCATGGAGCCACATGGACAGGCTGTGAGCTGCACTGCTTTAGACCATTATTGCCAATTGCCGTGGTATTTTACAAGGGGAAAAACCACGGGTAGTAAAAGAACAGACATCGGGAGATCATAGAGAATGTGACGCAGGGAATATGGGTAGATCATGGGGACAAAGAGTCTGGAAGGATTTCCCAAGTCCAGCAGAACAGCCTGCAGCTGTGCCTATGCTGTGAATTAGCTGCCACACAGATCTGCAAGTTGCGCAGGCAGCATAGGGACAGAACTACGATGTGTTGCTCCTGTGAAAATTAAGCCCCACATTTACTGAGCAGCTCTTGCTTGCCTGGGAATAACTATTGTAAACTTTTAATCTAGGGATAGCAATGAACTCATGTGTCCTCTATGTCTGGTGTTCAAAAAGAGGCTTTCCCATATTTACTCAGCCAGGTAAAAGCTTGCCCTTTTTCTTCTATTTCTACCTTAACTCTCCGTTAACCCTTAATTTTAGTGCAGGACGTCAGAGAATGATATATTTTTTTCCCCACCAACCCCCTCTGCAGTATTTCTAAGCCTCACTGTCATTCCCAAGAGGGAAGGGAAAGAGCTTTGAGCTCTTAAATCCTGCTGTCGGTTCTTGCCTGAAAGAGGTTAAGTAGGGAAACTGAAGGAAAGCTGAAGAAAGGAGCCTGTCCCTTGTCAGCATTCACCTGTAATGGAGCCAAAATGTGGGGTTAAACACCAAAACTAGACCCAGGAACAGAAATGAATTGGGTACTTACACAGTTTCATCATTCTTGAACTCCAACTCCCCGTAAGTGTCTTCAAAGTCTTCTCCACCTCCTTTCGCTGTCCCTTCTACTGTCCTAAATGGCACTATGACTGTACCCCGAGCACCTGATGTCCTTAGGACTTTGACTTCCATCACACCAATGCTCTCACTGACATGTATAACGTCACACTCAAATGTGAAAATGCCAGCATGGTCATCATCCAGTATAGTCACTGTGGCCACACAAGGAGAAGCCAATATGGCCTTTGGATACGGGGAGTTACTGAGCTCTGGAGGTTCCTCACTCTCCACCACACGGAGGTTACTGAGCCGCACAAAGAAATGCTCATCTTCCTCAAAGATGTCGTCATCAATAATTCCCACTGAAAACTCTTTCTGGGTCTCCCCTGATTTCAAGACAACAGTCCCCTCTGTAAACTCATAGTCAGCACCAGCATTGGCAGACCCATCCTCTGTTTTATAGTCCACATAGATGGTCTTGGACACGTCCCCTCCTTTCCGCACCACTGTCAGGAGAACAGCACCACAGTTCTCAAGACACTGGTAGGAGCATGGGTCAAAATAAATTTTGGAGATGAATTCCTCAGGTTCATCTGGCTGCACTTCATGCAAGCTGGTGCTCTTCTTGGCTTGCTCAGCTGCGTGCTTCTTCAGAATATTGCCAGCTCCTGTCATCATTCTAGTAGCTTGAATGCGATAAAAGGCTCTGCTCTTTTGCTGATGAGACAAGGCATAGTAGTTAGCCATTTCTACCAGCTGGTCCAAGTCCTTTTCTGGGTGCTTTTGCTTCAGGTCCTTAAGGATCCGGATCATCTCTTTCCGAGATTCATCCACCTCCTTCCCCTCCATGGTCACTAAGTTTCCATCCAGAAAGTGGGAGTTCATCATCTTGCCATCCATCTCAATTCCCTTAGGGTGGTCACCTTCTGATTCTATGATAATGCCCCTGTGCTTGTCAGTACGGTACTTTTTGTGCATATACTTATAGAAAAGCAGACGTCGATCTGCTATCCAAGCCAGAAGGACACAAAGTGGAAAGAAGAAAAGTGTGAGCAGACCTTCCCAGACCTGAACCACACCTGGAGAGAAGACAGCAAGGATCATGTACAGCCAGATGTAAGCAAAGATGCTCCATGCAGCTGTGACAAAGAAAACCCTCAGGTGTTTTATCTTTCTGGTTTCCCCATCAGGGATCACATAGACACAGATGGCAATGATGATAAACATATTGAAAGCAGCACTGCCAACAATTGTAGACGGCCCCAGGTCTCCAGCTATGAATCCATGCCCACACACTTCTATCAGAGACAGAAGGATCTCAGGAGCAGAGGAGCCCAGAGCCATCAGGGTCAGGTTGGAAACAGTTTCATTCCAAATTCGAATGGTGGTTGTTGTGGTCTCTCCATTAGGTTTCTTAATTGTGATTTCTTTCTCTTGTGATGTAATGACCTCTATAGATGCCATGAAACGATCTGCAATGATGGAGACTCCAAGGAACATGTAGATCAGTGCTACAAAGTATACAATAACACGGGCAATTTTGTCCCCAAGGGATGGGTTTTCTGGGTACCATATTGGCAGGATAACACCTTCCTTGCAGTCAAAAGATCCTGAACACGAGCTGTTTTGTACTGAACTGGTTGAGTCTCCCGTCAGGCCAGCATCCACCTGCAAACCATGCAAAAACAGCACAAAAGTAACCAGCCCAAAATGGAGGAAGGCCGAGGTGACAGGCTGCAAGCTTAACCACGCCATACACAAGATGCAACTTCCACTGTGTAGATCCAAAAAGGCTGAGAACCTGAAACAAACAAAACAGAGAGGGAGGAGGGAAGCATGAGAGAAAAGGAAGATGCAACATTTACCCAAACACACTTCAGTATCTCACCACTGAAGAGTACTGGTAGAGATGCAGGGGTTGTCTCTGTCACTATGAAGAAGGTGTTTAGCAGGGACTTTAACAAACTGCAGCATTTACATGCCCAGCAGAGGAAGACCAACTGCTAGAAAAGTAACTCAGAGGAAAAGCGTATATAAATAATAGCATGCTCTTGACCTACAACACGTGCAATAGAAGTACTGAGTACTCAGCTGCTGCTCACCTAATGATGCCATGTCATTCACCAGCATATAGGACTTCAACTCAGCATGGGAAACCAACTGAAATGCTCCCTTGTCTCACTGCCCAGGGGATAAGACAAGCCAAGATGGTGCTAGCAATACAAGAAGCACTATTTAAGGCCAGTGAACAACCTCCAAATGAGATGCATTTGTTGGACATAATTCAGTTACAAATTATGGATTACCTTGGTGGCCAAACCATCGCCACAGCCAGCTCCTCCTAAAAGGCTGCAGAGTCTCCAGAAGGGTCCTAGGGCTCTCCTAACCTTCTGATGCACAGGGCCTCCACGTTAGGAGGTAAATATGTCAGCCCAAAAATAGGGCAAAGGACTTGCATTCTTGGCAAAGCACCAAAGGCCATTTCTCACTAGCCTTTCCATTGCGATCTGGAGGATCACATTTTACATCAATAATCCTGCTTCTAAATGGTCACAGAAACCTATAGAACCGCTAGAGTTAGAGAAAGCAGTGCTCATGAATCGAGAAGATACAGAAAAACAGATGTACCCACCAACCTTTCCCTCTGCATCCCTAAGAAACTGATTTATTTTCAAATACCCCCTAATATGAAAGTAATCTCTAACCTAAATACCAGGCAAAACCAAAGGACCTAATCCATGTGTTACAGATTTGGCATATCGCTGCCCAATAATGCCTTCTGTTGCTTATGGACTACTTTGCTCAAGGGCTTGCACCACTTAAAATTGGATTCTGAACCCTTCATATTGCCATGGACCATACTATTCTTCCTTTATATCATGCCTCTGGAAGAATTTGATCTCAGGCTTAGCTGACAAAGCACGTTTGTGAGTCCAGACACAGCCAAGTATCTCACAGGAAACATCAAACTTAATAGCAGCATTATCTACAGCACTTGGAAGGTTCAAGAGCCTTAACTCCCACTAAGTTTCATTGAGGTTTCTACTGCCAAATCAGTAGGGCTGGGATTAATTTCCCCTACCATAGCTCTCTATATCTTGGGCAGCAAGTTAAATTAAGTCACTTAGGCTTCCTTTGTAGTTAGAGGAAAGAGACAGTCGCTTCCAAGGCACAGCCCTTCCTGTCCCACCCCTGTTCTGACCGAACGATGTAATTAATACATCATCTTTAGAAGGGATTTTGTCCTTTTCCATCTCTCTCCATGGTCTCAAGACAGTGCCCAGATAGCCAATTTAGAGCAGATGCCCAACCTTCAGACAACAGCGGTTAGAAGATATGAACTGGCTCCTACCTTCAGGAAGTCCCTCCCCTCTCCCTTGCTCTGTAAATATTACAGGAAACATTTTATTGTTATCAGCATTAACAAATGCATCTTGAATGCCTATTTTATCATCCTATTGTGTCGCTCGCCTCTTTTCAAAAGCAGCTGCAATCTTCCTGATATCAACAAAAACGTTTTCAACTTTCAGATAAAAATCTATTAAGACAAGCGAAACAGGAAGGAAAGCATGAACAAGGACTGCAAATGAACAAAACTGCTCCTGACAAAGCACAGCAGAGAGAAGAGAATTGATTATGCAGTATCAGAATCACAAATCCATATCTGACACCCTTGATATGAAAAAACAATATACTTCTTCACGCTACCTGGACTAATTCAGAAGAGAGAGATTCTCCCTCATTAGCTTACTTATCTTCTCCCTCCAATGCCTACTCATCGCCTGTCTACGCTGGCCCCACTGCCTGCCCAAGCCCCCAGGGATCAGGGGGACCTCAAACCCAGGGAGGGCTGTTAGCTAGCCCATAACACCAGCCGCAGCTCCAGCCCTACCCCCCAGCCTCAAAGCCTCATTAAAATGCCTTGCTGCTTGCATAGCTCAGGGTCACAGGGAAGACTGAGCTACCCAGCACATACAGCCTGGTTCGGTTTGACACTGCCATTGTGTCTTCCCTCCTGCTCCACATGGTAGTTTATCAGATACCTGGCTGCTGGATGTTGGGAAATCCCTGTGAAAGGGCCAGTGAACAAGTGCAAATGGACTTGTTAGCAGCAAGCTCAAGATCTCTGGCCTGCAAGGTAGATGTGTGCACATGCACAATAAGGATGACATGTTCCAGGTGCCTGTGACTCAAGGTGTACACAGAGACCAACTGCACAAGCACAGCAGCTCAAAAACACCCCGGGCACATCAGGTCGTCCTTTGCCATACTTCAATTGCTGGCAGGTATCCACCAACCTCTTGACACTTCCAGCTTCCAGGTCCTACTTAACTGTACAGCAGCCAGTAAATGCTGTGTCTTCCAAGATCAGCCATGTAGAAATGGCTGACAGAAAGACAGGAGTAATTTCAAAAACATCTATGTGACTCAAGAACCTAAATTTGTTTTCAAAAATTACTTAAGAGTCTAAGTATCACTTAAATTCAGAGCCTTGTCTAGGAATAGTACAATGACTAAACTGCCCTCTGAAATAAATCACTGCTACCACCAACCTCCCTCTCTGTGGGACAACCAGCTTCTGTAATTAACGCTGTCTACCTTCTGTAATACCAAGATGGTTTCTATTGCTAGCCATCCCTCAACACACTCCAGGACCTTGCCAGTCCTTCTTAAATTTTTAATTTTATTTTAAACAGAGGACAATTTTGTTATTATTCCTCAAACTAATTGTATATTATTTTAAAAACAACCTCTACCAGCGTAGCCTCCAAATTTAGGCTGTGGGTTGTAGACTAAAATCTCAGAATTTGCTAATACTTTTCTTCACTGGTTTTCACTTGCTTTAACGAACGTGTTAATGTTATGCAGATGTCACAATCATTTTCTAAAATGATATAATGACCCAATCCTGCAAAAATTTGATACAGATAGAACTCCCCAGTGTGATCAACAGGAATGTTACCCACAGACACACCATAAGATCTTAATATGTGTTCATTAACATGAAAAGCATTAACCTAACCAATCTGAAAAACACAGTGAAGCATTCTTGCTGTCATCCACCACTTGGGAACTGGTGCAAAAGTGCTTTACGACAGAATGAAACTATTAAATTTTAAAACTGCTGTTAATAAATCATTGAGGTAGCAGTTTTAACAGTCAGATGACAGAGGACAGAAGAGTTAAAACTCACTCTGTAGCTCTAGGTCAGCAAGGTTGCTTATACAAGGTGCAAAACTTCCCTCAGATATATCTTCTAAACTCAGTCCAGAAATTACTGGAGGGGACCTACGTAGCTATGGTCTGCCCAGAGTGAAGTAAACATGTCCCTTACCCCTCCCCTAAGTAGCAGTATTGATGTCAGCAGGGCTAACTGTGACAAGAGCCACTCTTTAGCGCAAGTCCTGCTCTGAGGACAAAGTCTCCAGGCGGTCTTACAGCACAGTCCTGAGTTACTGCTCGTCACCCAGAAGGCATTACGGTGTCACTCCTCTCGTGACAGCGTGACAAAACACATCCACATCTGGCACAGAGCAGTGTCATTCCAGAAATGTCACTGCCCTGGCCCTGTGGGATGCAAACAGGAGGCTGCAGCAACAGTGGAAGTCAGCTGGCATGGGGTGATCTTTGGCTTTATACCATAAGGATCATAATTTCCACTACCTCTTTGCTATCAGACATTGTTTGCTCCTACAGGTCTCTGCCCCACTATTGCTATCACATTGAACACAGGCAATTAAGGGCAGTGGTATTGAGTGAAGTGTCCCCTATCTGTTAGGGTAAGTTTAAAGCATAAATGAATGCAGAAGTGAGACAAACAGCTGAAAGCATCCATTCAGCAGAATGAGATAGGGTTCAATAGCAAGGCTCTGGAAAGATGCATAGCAGTTACTTTAGCAGGAGGAACTCCTTCTTGTACAAGTTGACAATGGCTGTGTGATCCATAAATCCATAAATAGAACCCATAAATAAAAAGATTAGTTCTTGAAATACTTCTGGAGGCAGTCCAGAAAGTAGCATGGACCACACTTGTCACAATTAAGCCTGCAATAGAAAATGACTTTTTGACAACTATCAAGCTCCTTACATCTTTTATAATAGCTGAGTTTCCGAAGACTGATGGTTTGTCTGCTGTGGACCTACAGTGAGGCAGAAAGCTGTGAAGGCTATACCTGTCCCTTATAATCTATCTTTTTGTATACAGCTGCTCACGTGACTCTAAAGGCAAGGATATTTGCAAAAGGAAGTATTGCTGGCTGCTAACACATAACCATGTTCCCAAGATAATAAATACAGAACCAGTAAATACAGAACCAAAGGCAAACCTCTTAGTCCCTATTAATTTTTTATTTAGGCAAATTCCCCTTAAACCACCATAAAAACCTTTGGATTTGACCTGCAAATAAAATTAGGTTGTCTGGTACCCATCTCTCCTTCACCTCTCTCTCACCCCCAAATAAATCAGACACACAGAGCATATCTGTGGCTGTATCTCCTCTCTCTCCTGACTCTAGACTGGCCAGGAAAGGCTGATGGTTAGATCTGAGTGTGGGGAGAGCCATAGTCATGTGTGGGCGCTGCACAGGGACCAGACAAAGACATCTCCAGATCAAGGGTTTTGTCTACTCAGCAAGTATCTGTTCCAGAACAGAGCGGAGACAACGCTGCTATCAGTGTCATCCTATAGCTCTGCTCCAAAGCTGAAGAACACAGAAACAAAGTTCAGCTTAGTAACAGGGCCCCACATTCCTCAGCTTCAAGACACATAAAAGCTTTTTGATTGAGCACATGGGGTTTTTGATAAGCATCAGCAAAAATTGAAATTATAGCCTTTCTGCCTAAGAACACAAATAACTGACTTTTAACAGAAGAGGTATTATACCTAGCTCACACTCCCCCCTCCCCCAGAATAAAAGCATAACAAAACAATTAATACAAAACAAAGCATATTTTTCAATCATAGCCATTCTAACACTATCAATCCTTTTGCTCATTGCTACAAGAGAGTAAGCTAAGATTTACCTGTGAACCAAAAGCCTGAGCAGTGTAATTAGATCTGGTTTTTTAGATGTGTTCTGTCAGACAAAGACAAATTTGCAAGCGCAGACCTGTCCTTAAATCATCACACTGATGGCACATGATCTGATATGAGAACAGCCATGGACCCCAAGCTGATTTTTCACAGGTTATTGCACAGCAATAGGTAGTTTAAGTCCCACTGCCACACCAGCCAGGTTTTATGAGGAAAAAAGCAACGTAACTCATGCTTAGGCCATAACAGATCCCCACAGTTCGGCTCTGTAGAGAAGTTATGGTGGGGAGCTGTAGGTGCTTGTTGCTTTGCACTTCACAGTAAAAATGCCAACACCCAGAATTAGCAGCCTACAGAGGCTACAGAGGCTAGGATTGGCAGCCTCAGTATGTGTCAAAAGCAGCCTTTTATTTCTCTCAAGTTCATGCAAAAAGCTACCCTAAAAAACCCAGCTCTTGTAGCAAGTCTTCTAATATTTGCAAGCTCTACTAATCTGAGTAGTTTCTACCATTCTAGCGTGCTACGTAGGTGTTAATTGACATAATGAATCAAGTCTACTAATTCCTTATAAAAATGCTGCAGCAATGGGATGCGGTTATATTTGGTGATCCCAAAGGCTGACACAGAGCACAAGTTGGTTTACAGCTAAGAGCAACCTCCCAACACTCAACTTGCCCTGGGGAACTGATCCATGATGTTTTTTCTGTCTTTTAGTATCCGTGATGCTCCTGGAGAAGCAGTGCCATACATAGCCAACCCATAAAAGATGCCCATACTTTATTGTCCCCTTCCAACACCACACTGGCTGCACTTGACTGGCCAGGCATTTTACATGCTCCGTCTCACCCCAGCTGAAGAATATTTGTACAGGGTAGTTGAATATATATGGGTATAGGAGCTGCGGTTTATACTCTGTGCATAGATACACAAAGGAGCAGGAGGCAGGCACTGAAGAAAACACAGCCACACTCCTGAGAGCCATCCTTATTTATGGTGTGGACTAGTGCAGCCTCCTCGGGAGCCACAGCACGTTTGCTCTTCCATTCCTTGTACACATCTGTATGTCTCAGATTCCTCAGGCTAAGGGACAGCGAGTGTTACCCTTTTCATTTCCCCCCTCAGAACTGTAGTCTTTTTTACATTCAGAAAACAAAACCTGGTATTTAGGCTGACATATAGATTAGTAGTGGCCATCCTCCTGCTTAAAAGGCATATTATCTGCTCTGACATAGATGGCTCTTTTTCTTCTTGTTAACATTACAGGATCTCACTGTTGTTTTTCTGTTTTGCAGTACCAGTTCACACAGGAGACACAAGGGACCTCCAGAGGTTATCCGGTCCAACCCCCCTGCTCAAGCAGGGCCAAATAGAGCCAGCTGCCCAGGACAACATACAATTGGCTTCTGAATATTGAGAGAATATTTAAGGATGAAGGATGGAGTCCCTACAGCCTCTCTGGGCAACCTGTGCCAGTTACCCTCACAGTAAAAAAGTGCAGGTATGGATTCCAAGCCTGCTCATGACAACCACATCCACTGTTGGTGCTTTCAAGGCACTTGGTACAAACTGCACCAGGAGCTCACTGTAGCACTTCAGGAGCAACCACATGCATATTTGGGAAAGTCACTGTCCTGACCTTTCGGAAGTAGCTGGAAAGCTTCCACTGCATCTTAGGGGCAGCTCATCAAGCATCAGGCTTTTTATTGTGTTCATAGGTGTTCTAAATGTAATTAAAGCCTTTCAGTGCTTGAATACCAGTGCACATCTGAAAACACTATTCTTCACAGTCAGAATGGCCCCAAATTGAGAGGGCAGGTACTATCAAGTGCCTTCTTCAGTTTTTTTTTTTTATGCCTATGATGTGAAAGGGCCCAGTGAGGAGGCTGAAAGTCCTTCCTTTGAGGTTTAGGAGGCTGAGGGAAATAAAGAAGTGGAGTTACTGGGTCACCTCCTTGGTGGCCCCCCCTGCCTGTTCCACAGACTGCAGTTGATGGAGACAACCCAGAGCAGCCACCCAACAGCGCGTAGGGTTGCAGTAGGCTCTGACTTCTCTGCTACAGCCTCCAAGGCACCGGTTTTCATCACTCTCTGTCTTGCTGGTTGATAAAGAGCAGCAAAGACCATTTCGGGAGGGGAGGGGAAGGGAAAAAAATTATTCCAGCGGTGTGAGGAAAAATTCTTGTCAGTAAAAGACATTTTATGTACTGCCTGTGGCAGCACACGGGGTGTGTTATTTACTGCTCCTGCTTCACGGACATATTATACTGCTGGTTCAGGTGCCACCATCAGAGTGCAACTTATCACCTAGTGACTCACAGCATCCTAGAGGAAAGATGACAGCAGCAACTCATGACATTTCTTTACCGCTCTGGTGACAGGTCTGCAACAGCTACAATTAAAGACCCTAGGATTTGTCGTCAACAGTGCATTTATGCTATAAAGCCAGTAGTTATTTGTACACAGAAGCAGGCTAAGTGGTAAATAAGAGGGGGAAAAGTGTTGCAGTCATATCCCACACCCTTTAGGTCCAGAATTAGTTAAGAAAAATACAAGTTTTCTGACAGAAAACACTCATTTGACAATGAGTCAAATGAGCAAACAAAACAAACAATGATGTGTGGGATTTGATACACCAAGTAGCCAGGCAGAGAGCCCTTTCCCTGTCAGCGCATGAGCTGCTGGGGCAGCCACTAGCCAGCCATACCGGGTGCTAACCCCGGCAGCCTGGGCACACGCTGCTCTGATCCTCCAGAAATGGGCCTGTTTCTTTCTTAACTTCTCCTCCAAGCAAAAAGAAAATATCTGGGTTTTTTTTTTTTTTTTTTGTCTCAATACAGCAAATAATATTTTTTTACCAAAAATGCCACATCATGCACATCAGACATTAAGAGTCCTCCACAAGTCTACTCAGAAAGGCCTGTTCCTGACTTGGTGAGAAAGAACATATTTTAAAAGTTAATGGAGGCAGAAGCAGCACAAACGGGGCACTGGGAAACTGGTCAGAAAACAGGGAGGGGAGGGGAGAGGAGGAGGAGGAGGCTGCACTTCAGAAATTATCTTCACCACTGCAGCAGAGAACAAGTGGCTTATCATTTGTCAGACTGAAGACTTCTATGCTCCTCTGTGCAATAGGCAGAGAAAGGGAGTAGACACAAAAAGCTCTTGCTTAGCCCAATTAGCACAGGTTACACAGAATTAGTCAGACCAGAGCCAGAAGAGTTGTCTGGTCCATGCCTCAGGGGCCGCCACTGCATTGTTCCCCTTGTGAACATTATTTCCTACCACTTTGTCCAGCTGAGTTTTAAATTACCCAAGTGACGGCATTTCTACAACTTCCCATAGTGACTCTGCCACGATGTAATTTATCTCAGAGGTTTTAGCTGTCTTCCTTATATTTAGGATGAAATTAAGAAAATTTATGCTGCTAGTTCTCATTATCCTGTCCTTGGAGCACTCTCAGCCATTCTCCTCCCTGCCTGAGATTTACATGCTTCAGATACTTGTAAATAGCTGTTCTCCTCTACAGTTATTCTTTGTCCAAAGCACACAAATTTATTTTAATCTTTATAAATTAGCCCAGGCTGCCCTTTAATCATTTATCTTGATCTCCTCTTGGTTCTCCATCTTCGAGGTGGTCAGAAGCAGCTGGGTATCTGCGAGCAATGTACCACAGTGCCTGTTCCTATCAAAACAAAACCAGCAGCAGATATGCTCATGTTGAAGCCAAGCTTGGGCAGCAGCGAAGTCTCACCCCTCAGCTCTGCCATACAGCAGGTTTTCATGAGGTACTGAACTGCTGCAAAGACTAAATCTAGATTCCTGTACGCAAGCTCACTTTCACAGGTCTCTCCACTCGTTTGCTGTATCGCCAGTGTGGTGGGGCTTGGGTGAGGAGCACCGTGCTGACTGGCATTGTAGAAGAAAAGGCAAAAGATTTCCAGAGTTTTGACCAAAAAGTCAGGGTCTCCAGCTGAAAGGAGGGAAATACACTGTAACACGCTCACTGCTTCTGCAGATCTGAGAACAGCAGGAGGCATGAAAAAAGCACTGAGCCGTGGGTTATCCTCAAAATACCTCCCACTTCACTTGGAAGGTGCCAAAACCTGTAAATTCACCCATTTGAATACAGTTATCAAATAAGATTTCACACAGCACCCTCACCCTTTACTGGCACATTGACAGTGACACCTTAATCCTTCAGTGTTTTTTCAGCTGCTAATTCTGCAACTGCTTTAAAAAAAATAAACCCTTGCATCTATCCCGATTAATTCATTCTTCGTAAGTCCAGGGTGTTTATTGCTCTTTGTTCATTTATGCACTAGCTGTTTACAGATTCTCCCTTAATATTAGTTCTGTTATTTGCTAGAGACTCAAGTCGTATTTACCATATGGTAATTACAGAGAAGACATGGACAACAAACAGTGGAAGCTGAGCTGCGAGGGCAATTACAGTAAGTGGCAGCAGTCCCCAGGCTATCTGCTGTCCCACCTTCATTTCTTCTTCCCCCCAACCCTTTCACAGCTTTCCTTGTGGGCTGTATAAAGCCGTATGCCACTGACCTCCATAGCACAGGCAGGCAGAGATTTGTTCTTCACTGTGGCATTGCCAGGCAGGATCATTCACCTTTTTCCTTTCAGTCTGTGTTTCAGATGCAGGTTTGCTCTCCCTGGCTGGCTGCCCCACTCTGTCCTGTCAAGGGTGGGTAATCCAAAATATTGCCTGGATCTAGTTGCTCTCGATACCCATACTTTCTCCCTCACTGTTACAACAGCACTCACTTCCTCCTCTGCCCCATCCATGGTCTCGGTGTGTCTCAGATATTACACAGAGGGAATTGCAAAGGACCAGATTTCACAGGATAGTTAGAAACTTAATGGAGCAGCTCTTTAGCCCACTTGGACACCTTGACCCCACAGACTTGCCACTGGACACCTAAACATAATTTAAATTCCAGCAGAAAGCCTAACAGATGACTGTGAAAGGCCACTGCTGTCTTCTACAAAGAAAGACATTGAAATCATAAATTTGCCACTGGACACCTAAACATGATTTAAAATTCCAGCAGAAAACCAAACAGATGACTATGAGAGATCGCTGCTGTCTTCTCCAAAGAAAGACATGAAGTTTATTTCTTGGTTCCTGCGAAGAGCACTGAGTAGGTTCCATAGGGTCAAAATATCAAGATGCGTATGGCAACTTGGGTCTAGTACTTACAACAAAGCATGTCTGAAAAGGATGAGGCTCCTCCCTTGCCATTTCCAACATGCCTCCAACAGTAGTCTCCTAATTCCCCAAGTCTTAGATAATAGTGACGAACATTTGAAAACTGGATGCAGAGTATCATCTATTGGAAAAATTTCCTAGCAAAATACATCATAATCATGCTGTTGTTTATTCCAAAGTGGAAGAAATAACATTTTCATTCTATTCAGAGTGCTACTTTCATCAGCTTCCCTTCCTTGACCCTCCCCTCCAAAAGCCTCCTTTTACACAAAGTCATCTTAAAAACAAGAACTATTTTTCCAGCCCAGTCAACTTGCATACCATCAGCTGAAGGCTGGCAAGGGAGAAGAGAGAGAGGGTCCTTAGGACCTAATTTCCTCTGGCGTAAATCAGCATAGGTCCAATGAGCCCAAGTCAGCAGAGCCAGCTTATTCTACTGGAAGAGCTGCCTGAGGAGCTTTGGCAACATTTCATATAACATAAACCTCCAAAAGGAAAGCTTCATCTATTTCTTCTTTGCAACTTTCCAACTCACGTCACACATATCAGCTGGGGGGGAATCTTCCTGCTTCCTTCATACCCACTGTATTCTTGTCCATCCCGCCCTGGGTCCTCCCTCCTCCCAGTGCTCCATGCTAGCCCTGGATTTACTACAACTAGTCCTGCCAACAGGAGCAGCTGAGTCATTGGCAGTGACCATATCAGCCAAACACACTGAAACAGGGCAAGGGAAAGAGAAAATGCTCCTTCCCTCCACAACACCAGACCCCAGCAGACAAGGCCTGGAGTCTCTCATCTCTACTTTGTGCCAAATATTACCTTGGATCAGCATCCTAAAGTGCCTTGTCCTGGAGGTACAATGACAGGAGTCACTGACTTAATGTAGGTACTTGGATAACGTACAGTCTATTTAAGCCACCGAGGCAGAGAGAGAACAGCCTCTTATCCTGCAACTGAAGGGCACAGCCTCCGTCATGGATGCTAGTAGTCCCACAACTCCATCAGTTTTACTGAGGAGCTTGAGTCCCCTTCAGGCACTGCAGAAATTATCTTTCCATCCCTTTCTGCAAAGTGAAGATTAAAACTGAGATGTGCTCTACTTGCTTTGAAGTCCAAATTTCTCCTCAAACAAGGCTGAGGCAGGAAAATTGCAGGGTCTCTCTCTCACTCAGGGTTTTAGTGGAGGACTGACTTGAGCAACAGCTAGGCAGGAATGAACAGCCTATTTTCACACCCTTACTCCACACTCAGCCCCCATTCCCTGCTCCCTCAGCCCAGAAAACTTCTCCTGCCCATCCTTACTTCTGTGGTGGTGCCCTGAACCCAGCTCTTCCTGCCATCACTGATGACAGTAACTCCTGTCATCTAGGAAACCTGTCACAAGTGATGGAAAAAGACATTGCCCAGAACAGGAGCAACAGTCCCCAAACACCAGCGGGTGAGAAGCAGCGTGACAAGGAGAAAGTTAACGAAGGCGGAGCCACCATTACTATTTCATTCAGGTCAGTGACACAAATGAGTAAAAGAACAAGCACAGAAGGTCTTCAACAAAAGGATGGTCACTTGTAAAGGCAAGCAAAGCCTTGAAATTAATCCATTTTGCTATGGGAGCTCAATGAGCAGACAAATGAATAAAAATGGGTTTTCAATGAATTTGAGTCCTGTATCCCAACAACCCTCCACTATGCAGTTATTCCTCCTCTGCCCATTCTCCACAAACACTTCCATGCCCCTTCCCCTGACCCTTTCTTCCACAGCAGCACCCCGTGGTCCTTCCCATACCTGGCTACCAGCCAAGCAGCCCCCATACTGCAGCCGGTCAGCAAGCCACCAGCACCACTGGTGCATCTTTCATGAAGTGCATAAGAATGTGACACCTGAGAGACCTCCACCCTTTTGTCCGAGAAGATTGTTGCCAGCCTGCCATGCCTGATAGCTGTTGGCTCCCATACAGATACTTGCAAATTATGACCACGCCACCTCTTCATACTCTCTTTGCAATGTGAAAAAGACGAGGTTTCTGTAATCCTACACAACCAAGCACAGCTCTCACACCCCCTTTCACAACTTCCATGTCCCCCCGCCTCAGCCTTCTCCTGGAAATCAGCTTTGGTCAGAAGGACAGAGCCGATCAGCCAGGCCAAAAGTAGCTCAAGGCTAACACCAACAGAAAGCTTCCAAACTCAGAGTATTTTATCTAATGAGCACTGGAAATGTTTTAAATTCTATGCTGTGCATTCATGCAATCTGTGGAACTCAATGACATAGGAAATAAAATAAGTACTGGAAGACTCAAAGGAAAAATAGATGTGCATGGAAACACTCGAAATATCCATAGATTCACTAGCCAGGATCCATCTTTCCTCTTGCTCCTGAGCATATTTCAACCTTACCAGTTTTTTGTGAAACTCACTCATGTGCATGTACAGTGAAAACTGGAAAGGCCCTTCTTAACTGAGCACCTCCTTCCTGACTGGCCCAACCTCTTGCTTTGTCCCAGCAGCCAAGGCCATACAGACCTCAGAGACAGGCAGAAAGTCACACACAGAGGACAAATGAGGGGTTGAACATGAGGGATGCTGCTAAAAGACTGGGAATCTAGAGGGCAAGGAGCTGTTGAGGGAAGTGGGGAGTTGGGATGGTTACTGGAGAACCATGAAGAAATCAATATATTTAAGAAGGAAAAGCAGACGAGGTAAAGGTCCAGAGCTGGGGGAAGGAGGGGTGGTTTGTGACTCACTGAGATGAATGAAGCAGCAAGATAGATCTAGGCAGGCAACAGGCAAGCTGGCAGTTTTTTAGGAGTGACGTAGGTACACCAAGTGCAGCTGAGCATCTTCTCACCTTCAGTCTCTCAGTGCTATTCCCCAGAGGGGAGGCAGCTCCGTTGTGCTCTGAAGGTTAAGCTGAGCCTTCTGCCTGGCACAAGAGCACAGTGCAGCCAATGGGTAAAACTGCCTACCTACTTAAAAGCAAACCCCAACACTGCCAGGAGGGACAGGCTTTATTTTTAGCTGGGACACCAGCAGGGTCACTGCTGGTGCTGCATTTCCCCACGGAAGCCAGGGTTTCATGAAGTGAGCTGTGTGCGCAGGGTCACTGCAGGGGAAACATCTGTCGGGTCAGCTTTGGGGAGATGGATTATTTAAGTTGGAGAAAAGGAAACATTTACTAGAAGAAGTGAACCTGAAACTACTCTGGAAGGTTAAAACGGAAGGGAAAAATGATGCTTAAAGAGTCAGAGCAGGTGGTAATTTATGTGAGGGCAATATCTAGTGCACCCATCTCCAAGATGCTCAGACAGGAGAATACCCCATCATGCCTTACTCTGCTTGCCTCCTATAACCCAAGCTTTGAAAGGCTCATTCTTGCCTGGGGGCTACCAAAATGAAAGCGGCAGCATGTCATCATCCCTCATTGGAAACCTTCACCAAGGAAAAGCACACACAGAGAGACCCAGCTTGCCTTGCAGCTTGAAGACAACAACACAGAGACCTCCTCCTCACTCTGGGACTCAGATCTTTTCACAGGGCCCCCCACTTAGCCCTGAGGCAGGCAGCTCACCCAGGACTCACATATTGGCCAGGAGCAGCACCCTCAGTGGGTGCAGAGCAGCAGCACAAACTTAGCCTGCCGTGGCCCCGTGAGGCCAAGGAGTCAGGTCTTTGCCTGCTAGTGGGCTTCGTGGGTACAAACCTAATAAAACAGTTGGCACCACTCCCACTTGCACTGCCAGGGAATGCAGTCTGGAGGCTTCAACATGGAGAAATTGTTGTTGATGAAGTGCTGAGTGCTAGTGTGAAGCTTTCAAGGGACTTGAGAGAATTGAGAGCAGAGGGGAAGTTCTTATTTTATTCTCTTCTTGAAGAACCTGAGTCCATTTGGCATATTGTGACTGAGAAATAGCTTGGCCTAAACTCTCTGTTTATTTTTTTTTTAATCAAGATCAACCCCTGTGCAAATTCTTGGGAAGATTTTCTATTAAAAATTATTTTGTCTTTTTTTTTTTTTCCCTTGCTGATTCTTGTGCCTTTTTAACAGCCTAAGAAGTGCTTTGCAGACCCCATCACTCTTTGGTTCTTCGCAACTAATTTACATTCAGGACTATCTGTCTCAAGAGCAGACTTCAAGGCTGAACCAACTTCAAGCCTTAACTGCTGCAGGCAATTCAGGCAGCAGCTTTACAGGTGGAAGCAGGGCTTCTTAAGCCAACCTGAACATTTTCCACCTCTGGTCATTTGTTACCACTCTGTGCTAGCTCTCCCTTTTTCGTTGGCGTGTTTGCATGGCTATGCCATGAATAAGGACCAGGAACTTATCTTAGGCTGAACCCACCCCCTGGCCACAAATGCCACTGTGCCAGTACCCAGCAGATAGTGGGACAGGAGCAGGAACAAGCAGCCAGGGTGGAAAGGCTGTAGAAACCAAGGTACAAATGACAAGCATTAGGAGGGGCATTACACCTCCTGGACCACTATGCAGAGACACATCTCCACCTCCATTTTTCCCACCCAATGTGCGTGTTCAAGGGTCACTGAGTAATCCCAACCAAAACCACGGAAGAGGATAAAAGTGCTGTTAAGGTGAACTTCAAGCTCAACATCACGATATTACTTCTTACTACAGAAGGTCCACCTCAAGGCGGTAAACCAAGACACCCAGGCCTTAATGCCACAGAATAAATTCCCCAAACAGCAAACAGTATAGGGGCAAAAGGACAGCTTCTTCACTGTAATGGTGCAACCCCCTCTCCCTTAGGCCACTCGGTGCTTGGCACAGTTTCCCCCCACCTGGGCCATGCAATAACTCAACATAAAACAGGAAAGAACATGAAGGACAATGGAATAGAACATTATGACAACCCCTCAGCACAACTGGTTCCTGCATCCCCTGTCGCTTGGAAACAGTTGGTAATCGATCACCACCAGACAATACCTGGATCGTGGCCCAAAGAAGGGGGGGTGACATTCACACAGAGCATTACTCCAAATCCCCATCTGTCACCAGCTGGGGTGAGCCAGCAGAGGCAACACTGCCTTCCCCAGTGTGGCTGTGGGGAGCCATGGCACTGGGGCAGAGCTAGGTTTCACAGCCGGCCTGGACCCTTGTGACAGACTCTCTCCTACCACAACTCACACTGGGGGGAGGCAGGACACATCCAGAGTGAGCTACAGCCCTTTTGCCCCTGCTCTGGCCCAGGGAAGGAAACCATCCTTCACCAGCACACAGCATATGAACACACTGGCAGGGCACTTGGCACTGGAGACTCCCATTCAGTCCTGGATGTGTCACCTTCAACACCACCTCAGCAGTCAGATCTAAGTGCCCTCTCACAGGTACATCCCTGCTTCGCTACACTTCTTTTGATTAAAACCATATTCTGTGTTGCTGCTGAAGAATGCTGCTGTTTGCTTTGAGATGGTCCCCAAGTACCAGCCTAGGAGAGGGTGATGATGAAAGCAGTGTTAATGCGGTCTCACATGCCTATAGTTTCTAGAACTCTTTGACACCTCCCCGGTCGCAAAACATACCCAGCAGCATAGGATATTTAGTATTTCTGATCACTCTTGACCTGTCTGTCTCTGCTGCTGTCCTGAGTTAGGAGGCCTAGGTAAAAAGACAGCAGAGCAGAGGAAGGCAGAAAACAGAGCAAGTCCAGTTTTGCAGCCTTGAAATAATCTGCTAGTGAATGGAAATACTGAATGGAAACAAAAGCTTCTTCCTAAATCTGAGTGCTCTAGAAAAGCTCCCTGTTTTATTATGATGGAAAATCCTCATTGGAGTGTTTCATTAGCAAACAAGCTATCATAAAAGAAACGTTAAGAGCCCTAAGCTCCCCTCTCTCCCATGATGTCAACTGTCAGAGACATCAACAACAGCTCAGCTGTGTGATCAAAGGCTCTAGCAAGCAGATTTTAAGACAGAATTACCAGAAAATTGAGAGTTGAAGGAGCATGGGGGCACGATCATCTCCTGTTTATAAATGCGTCTTTATAGAGTGAACTAATTACTTTACAGTGCTGTACCATGGGAACAACAGTACTTTGGTCTTCTCATTGCAACACTGGCAAGGTGGTGGTACCTTCAGAATGGCATGACACATCACTGTCACCCAACACCTTACTATTCCTGCAAACCCCTGTGACAGAAATGCCTAGAGGGCAGACTGGGAGGCCATCATGCTGAACTTTGCGCGCACACATCCATAACAGCCCTCAACCAGAGCTTGCAGTTTAAAGCATTACAGCAGAAGGAGCAGAGGGGAAGGAGGGAAGCAAACTACTGTTAGTCCCCAAACAGCCCAGCAGCCCACTGAAGCTGCAGGAGACCTGAAGTGGTTCCTGGATTTCACTCTGGAGGTGAGCAGGGACAGCAAGCTCATCTTCAGCCCCAAACCCTATAGCCCCACGTCACTGAAATCAGCAAATGCAGGACCATGAGTTCAGCAGCACAGAAGGTGCTTGAAAGGTGTCCAAAACCAGCTTGTGATCTCATGCATCTCTCAATGCATGAAACTTCTCTAAAATTTATTAGACATTTGTATGGCACTTCAAAACATGGGCCCCCAACCAGGCTGATGCCTTTAGGAATTACCATTATCTAAACAGTAGATCAACAATAGTATTAATCTATGCCACAAACCCTAAACGCAGTGGGTGATGGTAGACAGAGCATCACAAGAATCAATTTCCTGGCTTCAGAATTGTTTTTACCCCATTAAGAAAACGGTTTTGTCTGTGTAATTTAATTTCCTTCCCTTTTTTAAATATAGAATTAGATATTACTACATGATTTAAAGAAAAGAAAAAAGAGGGAGAAGAAGGGAGAAGAAGGGAGAAGAAGGGAGAAGAAGGGAAAAGAAGGGAAAAGAAGGGAAAAGAAGGGAAAAGAAGGGAAAAGAAGGGAAAAGAAGGGAAAAGAAGGGAAAAGAAGGGAAAAGAAGGGAAAAGAAGGGAAAAGAAAAGAAGGGAAAAGAAGGGAAAAGAAGGGAAAAGAAGGGAAAAGAAAAAACAGAAAAGAAAAAGAAAAAAGAAAAAAGAAAAAAAGAAAAAAGAAAAAAGAAAAAAAGAAATTTGCCTGGCAAAGCCATCTTTTTAACTGTTGAAGCACATGAAAGACATCTGAAACACGACAGCAACAAAGAACAAGGAACTATTTGTCAATGCCACTTGGTCATTGGGGAAGCTTAGGGGAGGAGACTGATGCTGTTTGTTTAAAACAAGCAAACAAAAACCTGACAGAAAAACCATTTATCTGTACAGTACTTCACTGGAAAATATTGGTGGAGGGAATACATCTTCACTTGGTTTTTAATAACTGCTGACACACTCCATTGTGGTACTTCCCTGCCTTGGGCTGGAGGATGCCTGTCACAGGAAGGACCCTCTGAAACTGAGGGATGGGTGTGGGATCAGGCATGACGTGGCACCAGGTCAGCCCAGGACCTTAAATAAACCCCAGCCTGTCCTTTCAGCAACACCATAGGATTTGCCACACTCAGACCAGCCTCATCTGACCTCAGCACCACCAGCTTCCCCACCAGAGAGAGCACGAGGGCTGAATTCATCCCTGAGCACCTCCTTTCCTTCCTCCAAGCCAGCCAAGCCAAGGAGCAGTGCCCTGAGTCCCCTGTGACCACCATGAAGAACAACTGCCCACAGCTCCCAACAATAAAGTCTGCTCTGTTGGACCAAGCAGCTCCCACCTCTGCATCAGCCCAGCGAGAATCTTTGGAGCTGAGTGCAGTGCAGGACCCAGGCCATGCTTGGTATCCTGCTCCATGCATGCTTTCCCATTTTGGGTGTCAGTGTCCAAGACAGCACCAAGAATGCTTCCCTGGGCCAATGGAAAGAACTATCCTACCTGGTGACAGCATCTGCAGTCCCCAGTGCCATCCTCTCAGATGGCAGCTTTGCAGAGGAAGGGGGCAACCTCTCTGCAAGGGACCAGCACTACAGAGAGTGGTGTTAGGATGGCTATGTATCTGCCTTCCCTGTCACCCACTAGCTATGGCCATCATGTCCTCACCAAATCCACACACAGGTACAAAAATATTTCTGCTCATATGAATGAGACCCAGGGAGATGAAATGAGTTGCCCAGCAGCATGCTGGAAACTTGCCAGAGGCTGGGAGCCTACCTGCATTTCTGCTGCCTTCACACAGGACCTCAGCAGTGGGATTACTACAATCTGTCATTCTTCAGACATTTGGGAAATGCTTGAACCACCAGCTTCCTAAAACAGGACTCGTAGTCGGCTTGCGTAAAAAAGAAAAAGCCCCAGATGGCTGTACTGCACCTTTTATCTAGGGCTCTCTACCTATTCCTATCCAGTCCTCTCCTTCCCCATACCCTTTGATTTACAACGGGGGGTAACCAATCTGACGGCCATCACGTTGCATGTGAGCATCAGCACTGAGGGCTCCTGGGCTGCTCTCGCTCTTCCCCAGCCAGCCCTCAGCAGTAGCCAGACGTGCTCTTTTCTAGCATCACTACTTCTGCTCAGGGAACAAGTCTTGTTCCAGTTGACCACAGAAGCCTGAAAGTAAGCACCAAACACGACTTACTTTCTTAGCTAAACCATGATCAGGGTAAACAAACGCCTGCAACAGCAGTGGAAGGGGCAGGATTAGGGACTCCATAGAAATGCTTGTGCCCCAGGGGAGCGGTGCCTCTCCCCACTGCACCAAACCTACAGAGCACCTTCGAGCCCTCTGTCTCTCAGCAGTCCCCCAAAGCCAGCTCTGCTCTTCTGGGCCTCCCGACAGGCTCCCAGAGAGCATGGGATGAGCACTCTTGAATGGGAAGATGCTGCTGTTATCCAAGTCTTCCACCCCTGTCCTCTCTAGAAATAAAAAAACAGCCCAAGAAAATCACCCCTTTGGTCTACAAAAAGATGTGAGAAATTAAAGGAACAAGCATGAGAAGGGGATGTACATAAGGCACCTATTCTCAGCCCCCAATATTCCTCCAATGTCTCACCTTAAATCTGAAAGAGATTTTTAGGGTGAAACCCCCAGAACAAGTCCAGGAGCAAACCTAGGAGCCAGGAACCCAACCATTACACTACAGCTCAACCTGGGGGTGAGAAAGA
>VXBJ01007131.1:627818-709023 GCA_013400055.1 Nycticryphes semicollaris
GGAAGAGAAAATGGATTGTACCCCAGATTGCCACTGAATCTGCTGGGCTTCCCCCGCTCCCGCGCTCACACCATCGGGGCTCGGTCCAGGCTTCCCAGCATTACGGTGCACGGCAAAGCGCTGAGCCCGGTTTCTGGGAGCCAGCGAGGTTTGCACAACTGCAGCAAGAAGCCAAATCAAAAAGCCAATCTGCGAGCCTCCAAACTCCACGTCACCCTATCAGCTGGGAGCGAGAGCTGCAACAGAATTACAAGCCATGAATATTTATTCTTCCCAGTCCAGGGGGGGATTTTCAGATCGTTTAAAGCAAGGCACGACGAAACCAGAGCAAACCCTTTCCAAAATAAATACAGGCATGTAACGTGCGCACACTCACACACACACATCCCTATGAGATCTCCATGGGTATATATAGATAGAGATGTACACTTACTGAGCAGGGATCACTCCTGTATGCTCCAAGTATATTGACTTGACTTTGTGTATTTCAAGCAAGGGAGGGGAAGAACACGGTAGAGGAGCCTCAGAGCAGAAGATATTGATTGCATATCTGAAGTTTAAAGCATCTGCCAAACGCTTCTGTGAGATTAAATATAGGCAATGTAATTACACAGGCAGAGTCGGTCCTGGTATCCATTTGAAGCTGACTGCGTTGGTTTGGGCTTGCAGAAACCACCCAGTTGGGATTTTTTAACCAAAGTCAAATAACAAGTTGTGAGACAGCAAGTCATTTTAAGGTAAAAAATACATGTTGCCTCCAAGGCAACTATTTGACTTTGGCAGAAGATGACTGGGGACTGTTTTCCAGGGCCATAGAACAGGACACGTCTTATGCCTTGCAGAGGACGCATCATGATGTTTGCACACAGGTTTGTCTCTCCTTGTGGATCCCCTCTGGTTTTGCCACAGTAGTTATGGGTGGACTTCAGGACATTTACTTTCTGACATGGTTTCTCACTTATTTGAAGAACGAGCAAGCCCATGTACTATAAGGCAACGATCCCTGATGCAGAGCCATTGTACCAAAGGATGGGTGTTTCATCCTCCAGAGAGAAGCTGTTCCCACTCTGTTGTCTCCAGTAACTCCCCTTACCCCATGACATGATAAAGGAGCAGAAGCTTCCTGGTGAGACTCGAGCATACGCACAAGTGCAAACCCTCCCTGTCAAAAGCAGCTGTGTAAACTGCCATGAGAAACCTGAGCCCAGGTCCTACACTGGGCAACAACGTTTACCTCAGCCAGGCACAGGCAGGAGATGTCCAAAGAAGGAAGGGGAAAGAACAACAGAACAGTTAGTGGGAGGGTGATGTGATATAGTTGCATCTACTTCATGCTGCCAAAAATGGGTAAGACAAGCTACAAATGGGCTGTGGTGCCTGGCAGGAAAGCATAGACCATCAAGTCCCTGAAAGTCAGATGGTGAGTTGTGGTTATGGCTCCTGAGGACAGCCCCTGGCCCCACAGCTCAGCACAGGAGGGGTCCAGAGACCTGCAAAAGCAGTTACCCCTTCTGGTCTGACTACTTATTGTTATTAGTTATAGTTATTAGTTAGAGCAGAGCACAGAAACACAGACACAGAGGGGCAGCCAGAGGAGGACATGAGGGAACAAGGTGCTTCCAGGTGGCAGCATGAGTAGGAGATAGCAGCACAGAAGATTGCAGAACATCCTGTGGGTCCTGGATTCAGTACTATATCTCCCCAAGTATCATTCGCAGTTTCTGCTGTCCCCAAATAGCCCCAGCAAGGCAGCATACCTGGTGGGAGTATGTGCCAAGGTACCTGAGCTTGGGGTGCCAGACAGCCCTACACAGAACCTGGATGATGCTTCTCCGTGACTTTATGGAGGGGAAGGGCTTCCCAGCACTTGGGAGCACACAGACGCATGCCCGTGTGTGGACCAAGGCATTAACATGCCCAGCAGTCTCACCAGAGCTGTGGAAGAGCTCTTGTTAGCATCAACACATAAAATCAACAGTGCAGCATCAATGACTGGAAGCCAAGATTGGGTGGATGCAAGGACCCTGGTGCTGGCCTGTGTTACCTGATCTCCAGGTGACCACCTCCAAACCTCACACCCCTGCCTGGGTGGAACAGACCTTGAGGGTGGCAGTCTCCAGTCTCCTCCAACACCAAGGAAAGGAAACGGCCAGCACAAGGAATCTCTCCCAACCCACTGCTTGTCTTCAGGCAGTTCCAAACAACTGCTTGTGTTTAAGGCTCAGCAAAGATGGGTCTGGAGTTGAGGAATGGTGTTACAAACTGCTCAGTGGCAGCAACAAGCCCTGGGGGCAACACACAAATTTGCAGCTGACAATAACTTAGGACAGACAGAGCTCTTTATTGAGCACAGATGTTTTATTTCACCTCATCTCCCTAACTCAGTACATAAAATCATGCCCAATACGTTTAAGAAATTCTCCCAGACACTTCTCTCTCTGTCTCCCTCTCCCTTCCATATGGGCCTGCTCTTTGGCCTGCTCTTCCATTACTCAGTTCAAGCAGAAATAGTTCATCATGAGGGAGTATATGAAATTTTTTGTCTCCTTAGTCTTAAAGGTGTGCTTGCAAGGTACTAACATGGGATGAAAACATCCAAACCCTTTATAGAATAACACTATAAAAAATTAAACCCATTTATTTATGCTAGCATATAAGGATTTCAAACTCCTGAGCTGCTTAGCACAATCTCAGTAAACAAACCCAGATGTCAGTTTTTAATGAATACCAAGATCACTTGATGTTTCAAGTGTTACCTCACCTAAGTCAAAACCACCAGAACACTATCAAATACTAATATATTGGAGAAACACACACCACTTCTTTCACAAAACTTTTCTCGCTCTCTGTGAATTACAAGTATATACAATTCATAGCATTATGCATCACCAAAAAACCCCCACCCCAACCAAAACCGAACTATATTTGGAAAGCAAAATCCATTCCCCTCCAGACTCCTTCAGGATCACCTGAAACAGAGACCACAGGTAGGCAATGTCTCTCATAAACCTGAAAGACGTCTGTTTGGTGCTTTTCCCGTGAGCAATCAGGGCCTAACTACCACTCTCAAACCTGTTTCCAAGCTCTTGAGATTTGGGGTGGAACAAAAAAATACAGGCTTTGTTCGTCCTTTCCTTGTCTACCTAAGACTAGAGAAGATTTGTTTAACTTAATCCATGTTTTCAACATCCCGTGGCTTCACTCTTGTGCTGGCAACCATGCTGATAATAAAGATGCTGAGAGCAGAACACAGTGATGGCAACACTGTCAATAAAGACAATGTATGTAACAGGCATCAACTTGCTCTGCCAGGCCAATGTCATCTACCGACATGAAAAACCTGCCAGTGTCTTACAAGTTCCAGAAGAAACTCTGGGAGTGTGTTAACTGAGTCAGAAAGGACCTATTCCTTCCCCTTCATCTGCCAGCTGTGCACTTAGCACACACAGGTAAGAATTTCACCCAGTTGCCATCCAAAATTTCAGATGGATGTGGCCATATTACTGCTATATTATGGCAGACACAACGAGTTGCAGGTTTGTCTCCTCCTTGGAAAATTTGTAGCTGAGAAAAGCTATAGGAATTGCTTTTACCATCTTGCTGTCCTCCTGTGATCTTTCAGCCCTTGGCCTAATGACCCAAGAATGGCCACAAACACTATCTACGTTTGTCCTTGTTGCTTGAATACAAGCAGCCCAACTGCTTCTGCCCCAAAATTTGTATTTAAGGGGCTAGAACAGCCCCCTTTTCTCATTCAAGATTTGTTCTCAATGAACCTGGGTTACCTGTCAGGTTATTTTTTTCATAGCTTTGCTTTTCCTCCCTCATCAGCTTTCATCAGGTGCCAGCTCACGTTCATGTCAGACAAGATGGGATAATGTGACATTTATTAGCATGATGCATCTGCAGTGCCTTGAAATGCAGTTCCAAATCTGAGAAAAAAATTACTTTCTAGGGGAAAGAGGAAAGGAGCCACCATGTAGGAGGCAGCTTCAGGGCTATCTGATTTACAGAGCAAATGAACCCAGTTTAAATGTAAAATTCTGAGCTTTATTTTTACCCCCATAAAAGTCTGCTTTGCAAACACGACTGAGACTCTGAGAGCCAAGCTGGGCTTTCACAGGCATCCTCAACAGTGCACAAGAGCCTGTTGGACAAAGCATGAGACACCGGGGACAGTCCATGCTCTCTTCATGGCACATCCCATGACCAGTGAGCAATTCCTCCGCTGGTCCCAGCAAATGGGTTTCTGGTACAGATGCATAAGTAAGGACAAAGCATTGCTCATTCCCTGTGCACTGATGAGGAAGGAGTGAAACACAGGTTTAATCTCTCTGGCCCTCAGATGTGGCTGTGATGTGTAGGTTGTGAGAAGATCCTCTAGACTCCTTGCAAGTTTAGACTGGTGTCAGAGGGCATGTTTCTCAGGTCTGGCTCAGAAGGGCAGTCCTTTATGTGATCATCTTCACCATCACAACTGAGTGCAGAGCAATGTAGAGACAAGTCCATGAGTATATGACTGATACTACACACAGGTCCTGGTGTGGGCTTGCCAAGGGTATTCTGTGTAAATGAACATGGACATAAATGCAATTAACGCAGCATTTAGATGCCATGCACATCCCCTCTTCCCCCTTCCTCACCCCACCCTCCACCTCACAACCAGATTTTGATCATGGTGGGATCCAGGATACATGTTATTTCCAAAGTGTTTAATTTTGGCATTGGTTTCAGAAACTGTGTTGATCCATAGATTGACTGGTGCAGGGAAAGCCGACATCTGTGATGGAGCTTACCTTCTCAGGACAAATGCCCCGGGGCAAGGCCTGGTAAGCCAGTGCATCCTGGGTCAGGAAACAGGCACACATTCAAAGGGAGGGTTTCTAGCATTTTAAATGCCAAGCACAGATGGTGTTAAGGGAGACCTTCTCAGGCTGAGGAGCTCTGAGGCTTTCCTTCTTTGTTGGCATCTTAGAGCAATAGCTCAATAGCAACTCTTACAAACTGGGGTATATGGTTTTGGAGGCATTTTATAACAGAAGTTATTTCTGCAAGGACCAATGGGACTCAATTGCTTACAGTGTTGAGGTATGTGCCAGGACAGAGGTCACAAGCAAATCCAGAAAGTCCCTTTCAACTGCAGTGACAAGTAATTAGCAACCAGCACCAACACTGCTGGCAAGACAATTTTCTCAGCTGCAAAACAACTACACAAGGCTCAGATTACAGCTGTGGACTGGACCTGCTCCTCTCCCCACTCTCACTGAGGACCAAGAAGCGTGGCCCCAGAGGAGGAGGCCTAGCATGACAGATGACAGCAACAGATAATAGCATGGCAAGAAGCCTACAAGCATATCAGCACATTCTGATAGGTTCTCATACATGTCTTAAAAAGCCCCAGAAGAGGAATTGGCTTCCAAAGTTGTCAATTTATTTAACAGCTTCCCAAAATCATTTTGAATTCCAAAAATCAATGGGAAAAGCTCATATTTCATTGATTTTCAAACCCAACAAAGACAAAAATCAATTGTACCTCTACTACTCCGGCTTTTCTGTTAAATGCTAGCACTAAGATTTTTTTTTTCCCTGTTTCCTGCACCACATGCTAGCTAATAACATGAAAAAAATTCTACATTTCTAAAACTAAGCCAGCTCTTCACAGAGAGGAGGATTCATAGCAGTTCTAGAGCAACAGCTGCTGCTTCAGCCAAGTGCCACGGAAAGGCTGGCTTTATCACACCTCTCAAACTCTTCCTCTATTATCTTGTGCCTGTACCTTCAAATTCTGGATAAGCTACTCCATGACCAGCACATTTACTGCCAGGCTAAATTGTGCTGCTAATGGGAATAAAAAATGGTTAGGGTTATAATTGCAGATAGCATATAGGTAGCAGGAGCACCTCGTTCCCTGTATTGACTTGCAGTTCCTCAGGCTCTTCCACAGCATTAGCAATTCAAACTTTCCCATCCATTTTGCAGCCCTATGGGGCCAATGAACCCACAGCCACTATGCAGCCCCCCTGCCTAGACTAGCAGTGCCCGTCACGGGGCTGCAAATGTTCAGCTCCTGGGCATGAAAACACTGGCGTGGCTGTGGGTGCCCCTGCCCTTCACCTCACAGCAGCTTCCACAGGGGCTGCAAACAAGGTTTCATGCGGTGGTTTGTGTTTGTGTCCAGTTCCAGCATGCAAGATGCCAGAGCTGAAGGCCCCCAACCTCAGGGTGTGTTACCAGACAGCACAACTACAGACCTTAATGGTACAGTCCAGTGGGGATAACAATAAATGCTGCATGAAGATAGAATACAATTTTACTATTTCCCTAAGGTCAGAGTAAGAATTTTCTTAGCAAAACAGCTGAGACCTACAAAAAAAAAAAAAAAATAAAATATTCTCCTTTTCAATAGTGTCACTTCCTTTAAAAATCTGGGACAAAGTAAAGAGTGCCAGATTGTCTCTTCCCCTGAGCAGTTAGAAGAAAGCCATTCTTCTCTCCAGGAGACTCTGATCCTGGTTTATAAAAATCAGGGCAGGGGGGAAAGGAACTATAAAGTAAATTAACATCAGCTGTTAATGAAAGTTAACAGTTTAATTAAAGAAGTGAGCAGATTGTGCATGGAGAGATTGGAGAGATGCATCTTGCCTCTGTCCAGGTCTGGCAAGACCCAGGAAACACATATGGGATAAGCTCCCCTGGTGCAGGATCTGGCCCCAGACCACTCTGGTGATGGCAGGACGGCAGAGACAGTCTCCCTGGGAAGAAGCCTGCCATTGGGACTTCACTCAAGGTCTGCTACCACCCGCAGCACCAAAGCCTTGACTTTAGGTCTCTAGTTATGTCGCCAAACTGTCCTTCTGATATGTGTTGTGGTTTTAGATTGAGTGGATGACAAAAGATTGGTTACCCCTTAAAGTATTAATTGATTGAGGTTCTCCTAAAAGTTGAGTTTACAAGAGAATTACCCCATTTCAATGTTTAAAGAAAATGTACAACCACAAAAGCACATTGGCTCATGCAATGTACGTCTATATATTCTTAGATCCTGCTGAACACAACCTCCTGTCCTAGACACACCATCACAGCCTGAAACAGTCCCACAGTATTGCTCTGACAACACAATACCACCCTCAGAGCAGTCAAAAGGATTCAGACGGAAGGAAGTTAATTTGTGGAGGAGAAAGGCCCACTCAGACACATGCACAAAGGACAAGGGTGGTCTTTCATAGCCCGGCTTTTCTTTCTAAAGCGGTTTCTTTTCCACACAATACGTATTTTGTCCTGTACTTAGTACACAGTGCTACCTTTAGGCTCTACCCTGCCTTCTGCCACTTTCTGTACACCGTTTCTAACAGGCTCATGCCTCTCGCCACACATGCTCTTTAAACCACCTTTCACTGTGTTGATGTGGGTTTAGCTGTTGCTCTTTATCAACATGTTACTTAAACTGTGAGCCTGGAGTAGCTCTATCTTTCTCTCCATGATAACTAATTTGTGTCCCATCATGTGCAGGAGAAGTTTTGCTCTGAAGAGTCTCAGGCTGCCCATCTCCCACCCTTAGCATCCTCCCAGTGCTCCTAGCAGAGGAGGGTTATGGACGTTTCACACAGCCTCTGGTCTGTGTAGTTTTTTGTATTAATTTTTGCACTGCTGGCCACCTTGCAGCTACAGAGAAATATCTCCCACTTCCAGGAGTCCCAGTCACATCGGGCTGCTCAGAGAATTGCTGTACAAATACACCAACCTCACCTCACAAGTCACAAGCAGAAACACCAGGTCTCCACATACTGGTAGGAGGTTTGTCAAGGTTCAGAGCTGCAGCAATCACCAGAACCACATTTGACAGAGCAGCCAGACATCATTCAGCATAGCTGTGCAGATGAGATCCAGCTGGCAACACTTAGTGTCTCGCAGCAGAGCCCCAAAAGACTGGCTGCATCCCTCAGACCGGGCATCCCAAGCCTCTCCTTCCTTCCCCCCATCTGCCTTATTTCTTCCAACTGGGAAACTAAGATTTTGAGAACTGCTAATCAGCTACCAAATTTCGCCAGTGGGCCCAGGACAGAAGTCAAAACAAGGTCTCTCAGCAGGTATCACACATGCAGATTAAGTGCCACAAGCCCTTTACAAAGGCTAAACCATGAGAAAATACCATTTACCTTGACAGGAGGAGCAGGAAACACCAAAGCTCAGAGAAAAGCAAGCCCAGAAGGCCAGCAGCAGGCAGGAGCTGGAGGCAGAGCTATACTCCCTGCAGAGCTGGCAGGAGCTGGAGAAGCATCTTTGGGGTACTTGAAGAGATACAGTTTACCTGTGCAGAGAATGGGTGTGTGCTCAGAGGAGCAGGGTGGTGACAAGCTGCAGGTGGGGTCCAGCCCTCCACCCCAGGAGTGTGCTGCCTCAGTGGAGGGCAACGAGTGATGCCAGGGAGCAGGTTCTGGTTTGGAACCAGGCCAAAGGCATGGCCTTTGCCGTGCCCTAGGAGTGTCCTGTAGCAGTCCTTCTGGGGTAGCAGAACTCTCACCCCTGTTCTGCTACCAGCTCCCTCCTCCTGGAGACAGGGAGCATCTGAGAACCCATACGAGCCCCCCAGCTGCTGCCTCCATGAGCTGTTCCCTGCCCCAGCCTGCACTCAGCTCACATCTCCTGCATCCAAGGTCCTCGGAAGGGCCTGGATTTACTCCTGAACTGGGAGTCAAAGGTACTAACAATGCCCAAAGCAATTTCCAGGTGCATTTCCCACCACCCATGCAGCAGAGCAAGCTCTTGAGACCCAGCAGCATGCAGATCAAGTCATTTGACCAGGACCCAGGAGACCTGCTGCTGCCAGACCTGCCATAGCTTAGTCAAGGAGCTTCAGCAGCACCAGGCAACTCTTCAAATACAATGGGGCATTACTCATTTCCCAAGGCTGCAAGAGCTAAGTGCCTGACACTTGATTGCAATGCCCTCCAGAGGGTGAAGGTGTGGTTCAGCACACTCATTATGTGGCTTATTACAGAAGTTAGCATTTACTAGACAAGAGAACTGGTATCCCAGGAGCAGCAGTACCTTGAAGCAGCCTCCTTCCTTAGCATCATGGGATTTTGCTCTCACTGCAAAAGCAGCAGGGCCTGTGGTGCTTGGATTCCCTTTCGGCTGGTTCTGCTCCGAACCACTGCATTCCCCCTTCAGCTGCTGTCCCTACTGCCATCTTCTTGCTGGTTTCAGCCGCATCTAGACCTATGGTATTCCATTCAACATCTTTCTAGTGCCTTTTCAAGTACTTTCTTGTTACTGAGAAAGAGAGTGGAGGCATGTCTCCATGTCCCACAGGGCACAGGCAGAGCACTGTGGTGGCTGCCGGGGGACTAGGGATAACCAAGCCATTGGCTGCCATAGCCACCCCAGGGGAAAAGACAAAGGGTCCTCTCTTCTCTGGCTGGTGGAGTGTTATTCCCTCTGCCCAACATTATCCTGCAGATCAGCGTACCTCCAGGCATCCAAGCTGCCCACTGTCAGCTACTGCACTCAGAAGCCTGGCAGCAAGTCCCTGAGCTCCCAAGCGAGGTGATGGGCATGGCTCCCACACACATGCTCTAAGGGTTCAGTCCCATACTGTAATGGTGTGCAGGGACAAGAGCATATAATAGAGCCATGAAGTGAAGCTCATTTTGTAATGCCTTCAGAAAGACAGAAACGAGGAAATACTTTTTATCTAGGCTCTGCATAGACACATTTTCTTTATTGTTTGTTTCATGGCTTACTGCCTTCATGAGACAGAGGGGTGCTGCCACGAGGTCAGGGGACAGCTACAAGGGCAGCTCTCTTGTTGGACTTGTTTGGTACATGCATTGAGATTTTAAGTACTTTCCCAGCTTTCACAAACAGTGAATGCATTTTCAAAAAAGGGGAAAAAATTAAAGAGAAAAAATATTATTAAAAGGAGCAAAGACTCAGTAAGTCCCATTGCTTCCCTCAGCTGCTGCTGTATCTAATCATTTTCATAGTGTATCAGGAAGTATGAAATCAGCGATTAATTTTATGACTGCAATTTTCATCACAGAAGGTAGGGACATGAAACCTTTCTCTCCTGAATGCAATTGCAGCTGCAGGTTCATTCTCAGCTACTGAGTCTCCTCTCTTACCCCAGGTACCACTGGGGAAAACAATGAGACAAAACACTCCAAACCAGGTCACCTCTTTTCTTTGATGGAAACACACAGATGAGTGGCAGTCCTTGCCACAGAAACCTCCCAGGATGCTGAGACACTGAGCAGGGGAAGTTCCAGCACACAATAAATAACTGCACACTTCCTCCAGGGCTCTGCTGCCTGGAAAAGGCTCTTGCACCTCTTGGCAGCAGCGAGGGCAGAGCTCTGAGCCCAGGAACCCTGCATGCGAAGCATCAAGCAGACACCGTCTTAACTGTCCAAGCACTGCACTACGTTTGTCCAGGACAAGGGTCTCCACATCTTGTAGGGCCAATTAATCAACTTTGGACAGTCGTCTCTGAGCTGTTGCAGAATCTGAGGACAATTCATCCTCATCCCCATCCACAGGTGCCAATGTGGGACTTCTCCACCCAACACATTTACAGAGACAAGTGCAACGAGATCCTCACCAGCCCGAAGTTATTACAGTCCACGGGGAGATGCAGGGGGCTTCCAGTCACTTTAGTAGAGCACAGATTATGATGAGATCAAGCCAAATCCTGATCCTAAGGAAATTAGCAGGAACTTTGTCACGGTGAGCTGTATAGTCCACATTACACTACTGGAGCTGCTGATGAGCCTGCAGGAGCAGTGCAGGGAAGCAGAGGGCAGGAAGTGAAGCATGCTGTGTCCAACACCTTCCAAGAGGAATTTGCAGAAACAGAATGAAATTTGGACTCTGTCCAGAGCATCACAGCCACCAGCCCCCATGTGGAATATAACATACCTTTAATGACAACTGCTGAGCTGATGTCTGCTACTAAAAGGCAAGATCACAAACAGGTGATTGGTTTGCTCCTGACCTTGAACTGGACTGGAAGCTATTACAGTCCCACTGGCAGTGTCTCAGACTCTTAAAGAGAAGAGTGCAACATGCACAGAGACCTCCTGACACAGCCTGCATCCTCCTTGATGCATCAGCTCAGTCCAAGATCACAGACCTCCCTGGCACTACACTCTGTTTATTATTTAATGAAGCAGGTTGGGAAGGGGATTACCTGGGGCAACAACAACTCTCCTGCTTCCGTGGCATGGAATGGTGTCAGCATAGGTGAAGTGACAGTCCTGCAAGGCCTTGAACCCATCCAGCAGGGAAGCCCAGTGTGGACCAGATTAGTGCATGTGGATTCTTGTATTGCTTGGCTTCCACCAGTGTCCAAACTGTACTGAGCAGCTCCAATCACTAGAACAGAGAGAAACCCTTGAGCCAGGGTACAAAATGAAATCAAAGTTTTATGGGCTAGGATGAAAGGGGGACTACTTCAAAGACTGCGAAGTATTAATTTTCCTTTTTGCTGTGTTTTTTCCTTCCCCCTTGTTTTAATATGATAGATTACCTGATAATGATGGGCGGTTGCTCTGACTGATGTGTACACCCGGGATAAAGGAAAGCAGGAAATTGGATCTGAGGCTCTATAGTATATTTCAGTGAGTTCTGGAGCCACTAGAAAGAGACACTTGGTCAGATTGCTAATGCCATCACATTTCCTGCAGCCACAGCCATGCAGTCCTGTGTTCAATTTCCTGCCGTCACTTGTGTCTAGTGCACAGTCGAAGAACAGGGGTATGAAGTGTATCTGATTTAGAGATGTACACAAATGAGGCCCAAATTCTGACTACGGTAGGAAATTGAACTGTTGATGAAAACAGTTTTCACCAGGAAGCTTCCTTCTCTTCTCCCAGCCTCCTCCATTCTGTGCTGTCCAGGGCTTAAGATCCCAGCTATTGCCTCTTTCACTAAGACATCGGTGAACTGTTTTAATACTTGCTTTCCTATCACACTATTTTTGTCTACTGTGAAAAAAGCTCTCTCACTGTTCACGGAGCCCTTTCCCCTCTCCCTTCCTCCCTGTCCCAGCTGCTCTGTGCCATGCAAAGGTAATACGCTGAATACACAACTTTAGTCGCCTTTACCCTGCCTCCTTCTGCATCCTACAGGAAAAGGAAAAGCTGGTTTGCTGGCTAAAGGGGATGGAGAAGGGAGTGGGACCACAACAGGGCAGAGGTAGTTCTTATAATACACAGTGAAATCTCCTTTGGGTTCAGATCTGGCCATGCAGGAGCTACAAACTGGGAATCCGTTCCTGTTGTGGGCTTTTCTGTGCCCTCAGTTGTTAGGCAGGCAGGAGGACACTCTTCCAGAAGACTTGTGGGTGCAAAGTCAGCCCTGATGTAGCACCAGGGCACTAAGTCCTGGATTCAACCCTGCTGATATTTTGAAGGAGCTGAAGGCTGATAATTCCAGCCTGAAGAAAGGCATTGCTACTGGTGCCTCTTTCTGAATTTGAATCAAACAACTTCATATCCTAGAGATTTTGGAGTCCAGACCCGGGTTCACAGTCCTCAGCCATCTGTTGCTACAGACACCTATTCGCACTTCTAGATTGCAACCTGGATCCAAGTCAGATGCAATGAAATACTCGGGCATGGTTTTTGCTCAAGTACAGCCAACCCTAAGCAAAATACTCTGGATGTTTTATGAAAACAGGGTACATTTTTATTTTAGATCTATGGGTTGGACAAGCATCTGAACATGCATGAGTTTAAACTGCTTCCCAGCTTTGGGGAATCTGCGCTACAGCCCCCTGGAAAGCTATTTTACTTGTCACACCACCTGGAAAGCCACCCAGCAATAATATTCCTTGCCTTGCTGGTCCATCAGACTGGACTGTAACAGACAAGATATTGATGCAGCAACCTAGTGTAATCAAGAGCTACAAAAGGCAAAGCAGTAAATCATTTGGATGCAACAGTCTGTGTGCTTAGCTGTTCTTTATGTTTTCTAAAACATCCAATAAAAAAAAAACCCTGCATTTAACTATCAACAGTCACACAGCAATTTTCCTTGCAATACTTGTGCTCTCACAGGCAATGGGTGGTTTTGGGGAAGGAACAAGGCTAGGAAGTGGGTCAAGAAGTGTCCAGAATTAAGATTTATCTTTTTTTATTTCCTGCAGGTGGGTCACCTGAACCTTCTCTCAGTGTTGAGCACAGCTGTTGGAAAATGTGGCTCTCTCTAGTCCTAGGCTTAAAAAGTCAACCATATTCTTTACTGAGCTGAGATTTCCCTCGGTGCTCTTAGGGATGAGCATCAAACACACTTATAAGACCTAAAACAAGAGATGCATCTCTGAGGGAAGCTTGTGTGACACTAACTGGAAATGAAGAGGTAGGTCTGTCTCTTACGCCTTAGTTAGGAACATCCAGACCTGCCCTGGAGGGCAGGAGCTGCCTGGGTAGAGCCAGAAATCTTGGCTGCAGCTTTCCTCCTGAGCAGGAACTGCTGTTCCCTGCAGCTGTGAGTTCACGTAAGCTGGAGAAATGCACACAAGGCTGCATACCACCATGAAGGTGGTAACGAAAGAGATTCTCGCTAGAAGACCAGGAGGCCAGAGTCCTCTCTGCAGCACAGAAGCAGGTCACAGTCCCTTCCTTGCCAGTGACTTGGTATTTCTGCACAACCCATGGAAACACAAAGCTACCTTGTAGATTTCAAATATACTAAAGAATATTTTTGTTCCAGCCCATGAGACAAGCTTTGCTTTTCCTCTGCACCTCAAGACTCTAGTCTCCAAATAAAGAATCAGTAAAGATATACAGAAGATAAATGAGATCAATAGCTCCTATCCACTTTTAAAGTGACTAAATAGACAGCTGAGGAGCTGGAAATAGCCACAGATTAGGCAAAATTGAGGTATTTTCTCAGCTGCTTCTTCACCAGAATTCCTGAGAAGCAGAAGACAGAGCCTCTTTCTTTACATATCTGGTGTTACCATCTCACTAGCCTCACCCCAGCAAATTCATTGCAGGTGAATGCTATTGATCCAGCCGGGTCTGCAGGTGGGATGGTTGGTGGCAAAGTGTCCCTGACAGCTGCAGAGCTACTTTAACTTACCCCAGCTGAAAATTTTCCCCATTAGCTGACATTTAACTGCCCTGTTTTTTCTAGGATTTATCAAGAAGCCAGGCACCCGAGGTGACTCATCACCAGCTAAGCCGGAGCCAGCCAGAGCTGTCACACTCACACTGTGCAGCATTCTGGCGGCCCAGGGGGGCTGTCAGTAACACAGAGTGACCGGATCCTCCCCTGCTTTATTAACCTGGGCATTAGCGGTGTGTTGCAGGGGGTCAGTCAGGCTGGATGAACCCCTTCTGTGCACTAGAGGTCTGGACGATGAGGAGTCTCTCCTTCTCCAATGCAATGAGGTGCCATTCACACTAAGGCCACAGCAAAATTCAGTTATACCAGGGGACGTACAGAGCAGTCCAGCTGGCTTGCATGCAGCTACACCAGGGTAAATAGGATAAAAATCCCTAATTATAATCATCTGTCAAATAATGCGCACCTTCTCCCAACTCTCCTCCACTGCCTTTATAGCCTGTCTGCCTCCCTGTCAGCCTGCTCTTGATTTTTCAGTGGCTTTGCAGTATATTTAGACTAAGGGTAAAGCTTATGTCTGAGCATGTGAATTGGAGGCAGCAGACTGGTACCCACCAAAGCCTGGAGGAGGAGGTGTTCCATGCTCCCAAAGGAGCTGAGCACTGTGGTCTGATAATGCACCCATGTCTGTGTACAACAGGTATTTGACTCCATTGGCCCCCTTCCTTCTCCTTCTGGTCCCAAATGCCAGGCCTGGATCACAGGCAGTTCTCATTAGAAGGCAGGAGGATGCATTTAGAGATGAACACAGTGCAGTTAGAAGTCAGACCAGCCTTTTGGATGCCTGAGAACAATAAATGGGACAATACACTGCCATGGTCCAGATGGTGCCACCATCATGTCTTGCACATGGAACCCAGAAGGAGCCAGCCCAGCAAAACCCTGGCCATGGGTGGGTGAAGGAAAAGTGGTTTGAATTTAGAATTACACCAAGGGGTCCAGTGCAGCACTGACTGACATTAATAAGCTTGGCACAGCATTAAACAGAGGAGCAAATGGGATAGGAGGCCAAAGCAGCAGCCTTGATGTAGGACATGAAAGGAGACATTTGCTATCAGAAGATCAGAGACAAGAAGACGCCTAAAAAATAATAAAAAAAAAAAATTAAAAATGGCTACTGTGGACGGTTCAGCTGCTGAACACGATGGGCAGGAATTTGCTTCTCTCTAAGAGACACACACAAACCTGCCTTTCTCTGGCTTGTTCCAGAGAGAGAAGTTATGCAGGATGGAGAAGTGGGACGAAGCTGTGTTCAAACAACAGAGCTGCATAAAACTGAACTGAATGCACAGGACGAATTGAACAAGAACACTGAAGTCACACAGACTTCCTCACTGGGATATCTGGAGTGAAAAGAGAAAAAAAAAAAAAAAAAAAAAGAAGCAGAAAGTACTTGGTGTGGGTAGGTGATCCTCTATTTGAATAGTGGAACCAGCATTTTTAGCCTTACTCCAAGAGCGGGATTAGCCCAAGGGCACCAAACATAGCACATTTTGTGGGACAGGGATCTTCCATTCCAGTACAGGCTAGACCGAGTGCCTGCTCCAAAGGTGTCTTTTCAGATAAGTGGTTTGGTTCTTCTTAGAGACTAGTCATAATGTAGGTGACACCATTAGATTTTTGTCCAAGCTGATTCATGTATTACTAAAGAGAAAATGAACTGGGAACAGACCAAACCCTGCTCCATGCCACAGAAAGCAAGGGTATGTACCAGCCACGGTGCAGTTCATCTTCTCCCAAAGATTAAAAAAAAAAAAATCTTTGCAAAACTACACAAAACACCCAGAGTCACCCCATCCACCACCGAATTTAAGTGGTCTGGGGAAGCACAACAAAGATTGAATTAGCCATAACCATGCTAATGCATCCTGCTTTAGGACATGAGCTGTCACCATCACTGGACGTGGCTAGAAGGCGGCTCCTAGGGTACTGTGGGATTTTAGAACTGGAAGTACCTGCAGAGAGAAGTGACATTTTTTAGGAGTCAAAAACTGGATAGGGTCAGGCCCCAAACACTGAGTTGTGGGAGCAACCAGTCAGCCATGCATTCTGGAATATGGCTAGCTTTTGGTGACTTCAGATTTTAAAATTAATATCTAACATTTTTTAACTGATCTGCTCTATTTGAAGCAGAAGTTTTAGGCCCTGGATAGGGATTACTTGATGAGTTTTGCTAACATGACTAGTGCAAGAAGACAGCCTGGAGGATATCTAGCTCTTTTCAAAGATTTTGTGACAATGTCCATGTCTGAAGAGATGACTTCCTGAATGACCCCCATGGTTTGTTTGCACAAGACGGTACCTCTTATATCTCTGCTCAGGTACCTGCACATAGTTCTGTCCCTGCAACGTGGGCAGAGAAAAAGCTGCCCACAGGAATGGGTCCAGGCAGTGGTTGTGGCCCACCACCACATCCCACCTGAAATAACAGCTCGCTAAACCTAAAAGGGGAGATGGTCACACAAGAGGGTCAGGGGTCCTCAAGGCAAACTTAAAAAAGCATGAAACAAATAGATTTAAAAAAAAAAGGCATTCACATGAAAAAGTGAAATTGCTTTCTCTGAGCTTTGGCAAACTGGGCCTGGAAAGGCAGTATGAATCACTAGAAGAAAATTATAAACTGCCCCCAAACCTGTCTCTTGTATTTAAAAGTCACAAGGATTTTATATTCTTAACCTGCATTCCCCATTTTTGCAAGTATGGGTCAGGTAGACATAGTGAGAAAGACCAGAGGGGTGAGCAAGAAAGGGCAGCAGCAAGCATCCCCAGTGTGCTGTTTACCCAGCACACCCTTCCCTAGGAGGCAATATATCTTTCCTCTGGCTGCTCTCATGCCATGGCAAAAGCTTGCCAAAAGGCACATGGGGACAAGGTGACCCCTCCCTCTGAAAAGTGCTGTTTGGGAGACACCAACCTCTAGGAGCTGATGGACACGGGGCATAGCCTGGTGCTGTTACCAGGAGCTCAGGAGCTGCCTGCCTGCTGCAGTCTGGACATCTGAGTGAAAGGGTTTTCCTGGCCTCATTCTGCAGATGGCTGTCTCTGGTGGAAGGCTGTAGTTAACGTGGCCTGTCAGCCCTCCTCTTTCATAATCTTCAGTACCAGTATAACCATAAGGGAGGGGTAGCTTGGTTCACCCCAGTGCTATAACCCTGGGACACTGATAGCAATTTGGAGAAACCACTGGCAGGGGAGGTATGTGAGGGCTTTGATCTGCAAAATTGAGTTTGCTAAACATCATATAGTCCTTGGCCAGGTGGTGATTCTGGGACACAGCCCTGCCAATGGCTGGTTGAGGACAACCCACCCACAGAGGGAAAGATCTCTTGAAGAAAGGCTGGAGGTTGGAGGACAGCCAGTATTTGGCCCCATGCAACATTTAAGTAAGCTTCTCCAGCTACTCTTGGACCTCTGAAATGCTCTCATGTTTTGATACGGATTCCCAGAGCAATGAGGTACTTCTGCGAGTCTGTGTGCTCTGCCTCTCCTGTCTCTGTTATTCTGTGATCCAAGCAGCTGGAAACATCACCTGGGCAGAACAAGACAAGAGCACAAGTAATTTGCCTGTGTTGTTAGGGAAAAGGAAGCAGGACAGCAAGCCCCAGCCCTACAAATGGTTATCTTAGAGTACATAATTCTTAATTACATATTTAAGCAAAGCCTAGAGTAATTTAGTTAAGTTAGGCATGTAATTACACTTTAACTGATGGGTAAGTCCCTAAAGCAAATGCTTATGTCTACACAGAGCTGCTTCCTAACTTGACCAAGGCTTGCTGGGGAGATGGAGCAGCTTTGCTTGGGTGGCACTGGGGATGCTTCAGCAAGGTACCACACCGGTGTGCACACAAGTGGATGACAAAGCCATGCCACAAATTTATACAACAATCCCAAGTCACTGAGAGCACAACTTTGGATAAGAATAACCCCCTTTTACTAGAATAAAGGTAGTTGGGGGGGACAGATGCAGGCTGCGGAGGGCTGTCTGTCCCCACCTGCACATTGCAGCGGGCAGCCCTAAAGCCTCCCCAGCAACTCTGCACCTCTCCATCTGCCAGCCCGGCTCCAGCAGGCAGCCAGCTCACCTCCTCTCACCCCGGCACAGCTGTGCTGCAAGGAGTTTGTTGCACAAACCTGTCTACTCTTTAGTTTCACCATCTATAAAGTTAGGTTAAAAATAGACATCCACCTTTAGAAAAAAATATCTGGAGATCCTTAGGTGAGTGCTGTGCAAATACAAAGTGCCATCACTAACAACCAGGTAAAACAAAAAAAGAAGAGGGTGGGGGGAAAGCACTACGCTGAGCCTTTTGATGGGTCTGTTGCCTGGGGGGGGTNCTAGGCAGGAAGCCCAGTGGCTGCCTCTGAACTTGCACCCCTCCCCAGGTGCTGAAGGAGCATCACCCAGCCCTGAGAGACAGGAACAGACCACACATCTTGTCTCAGGAGCTGCAGGGGCAGTGCAGTAGCTGTGGGACCAGGCTGCCTTCCAGCACAGCTCAGTTTCCTCCTCTGCTGTTTGCTTGCTGCTCTTGGAGGGAACCCCTGTACTCTTAGTGTGAAGTTTTCCATTTCTGTCTTCAGTCAAGTCACAAAGCTGTGTATCAAGTGACGATACACAAGAGAGAAGGTTAAGCCAGCACCATGGCTTAATTAATCTTATGGGTGGCTGTCATACAGCAGAAGGTAGCATAAACATGAGACCATGCTTCTGCTGGTGCCAGTACAATAGAGAATGGGACTCATCATAATGCTCAAGAGAAGAAGCAGAGGGCTGTCAACCAGTCTCAGGCACATAAAGGAGGCTCCTGGGCAAGGGAACCTGTTTAAAAGACTACAGCAATAATTGCAGATCTGCCTTGCTCAGTGAGGAAGGTCACCTCAGCCACAGACAGCACCTTCACCAAGGCACAGAGTGAATGGCCTGGCACATACAGTCAACCTTCCTCAAATGATTGTATTCCTCCTGCTTCTGTACCTCCCGGGGGTGAAAACATCCCACGCTGTGCAGAAGTCAGGTTTTGCCTTCTTACCAGCCTATAAGGCTGGGCAAAAGCTGGGTATAAAGAGGAGTTATTCCCTTTTTCTGGATGTAGCAGACAAGGACTTGATCTACCCATCATTACAGAGGGAGACTGTGACAGACCTTTTCTACCTCCTTAGGAAGTAAAGGACAATTTATTTCAAGAGCAGCATCAGTAATTTCTCCAAGGCCAATAGTCAGTTCAAATAGACAGCACAAATGCTCGTTGGCATTTCAGAGGTGAACAGCAAATAAGCATTCATTGTTGAACAGATGCCCTCCTCCTCTCTTCCTTGTGTTAGATCTCCTTTCTTCTTAGGTAAAAAAAGATAAAAGAAAAAAGGCATTGCTAAGTAGCTTCCATTAAGACATACAATGTCATCTTGCCAGGGCTGTCTACCCTCTGAGCAGGACCCCGGTTAAACATCCCAAAGCATCTTACACCTGCCAGGTTTCATTCTAGCTGGATAGAGTTTGGAAGGTAGAATCACCTGGGAAGAGATGCATGAGGAGACAGCCAGCAGAGATGCACAAAGGAGGAAGCCAAATGAAATGGAGGAGCCAGGAAGGGGAGGAAGTGTGCAGTAGGGAGAAGATGGGTCTGCCCTGGCCAGCACCAATGTCATTCAGTCAATGGGTGACTCAGTCAATCCACTCTGAACATGACATTTCTCTTGGTGGAACATATCCTCTCCCCAGTTCCTCCGCTCTAATGCACTGATGCTTTCATTTCAAAAGGTGACATGATTACAAGAGATGCTAAAAATACACATGGGCTTTCATTCCACTCCTAGGTCTCTGGTGGAACAGAACTTCCAGGTTTCCTTTTAGCCAACAAACAGTGATTTAACCTGAAAGGTGAGTGGGGGGACAAGAGTGTTTCTTTCTTCTCATTATCTTCTTCCTTTACATAACACTAACAACCCAGACTCAAACTTGTAGCCCAGTCTAGTTCTTTGGATGACCATCAGTTAGCCCTCCCCCAGCCGAGCCAAAGGGAAGGCAGCCTTTTTCTTGATCATCCTTCAATGTGCCAGCTCATCAGCATGATTAAAGGTCTATCCCAGTAGTGCCCAAATTTCCTATTGCTGTTGGCCACATTAGCTACTCTCTGAAACCCTCACAGCCCTTACCTTGCCATAAGACTGAGTATACCGCAGACACAGAGAGCTGGGCTTTGCTACATGTGCGGCAGCCAGAACAGAAGCTTCCAAGCAGAGAGGCACCACAAAAGCCCTGCCAACTGCCTGCCACTCCTGGGTGGCCCTGGGGACCTGAAAACCCATGCACATGCTGTGTAAGTTGTCCTTCCAGGGACTATAGCTCATGGGTGCTCCAAGATCGGGTACTCCGATATTAATTCCAGACCAGAGGTGAATGTCCAATCAGTCTCTAGTTCACAAAACCAGCTTAGCATTTAAAAACAGGTGGTTTAAGGTAACAAAGAGTTAACTATACAAATATTGCTCCTAATGCTCAATGTACTTGCAATTCTGCTTTAAAAGAAAATAAATTAGGCTATGATTGATATCAGACAGACTTTATGCAAGGAAGCTCTTCAAGCTGATGGGAAAGTATTTAAAAAACTACAGTTTATTCCTATAACATTAGGTCACTATAAACTTTCTCTGGTTTAAATGCTTTTACCTTATATCTGAAACATTTTCTGCTATGGTTTGAAAGACATACCCAAATACTAAATTACAGTAATTCCTGATTATGCGTTAGGTATTCAAAATAGAAGCCTTAATTGCATGTTGCAAATGCTATAAATGGCAGGCAATAAATCTCAACAGGAGACGATCAAAAGGGAAGAAAACCTAAGAACATGGTTGTTTCTATCTAAACCCTATTAGTCTGGTAACAAGACCACAATTGTTTAAGGGAGAATTTTACCTCAAGCAACAGATTCTATGAAACGCTGCTGTATTAGGAAGATTAAAAAAATACAGACACTGCTACTGAGGATCATTGTCAGTATCCCAGAACTCCGGGACTGACATTGACTTTTTCATTGTTCTTTCAGAAAAGAACGTCCTTATGCTCCTGATTTGTACACACACAAGTGAGGGACTACTGAAAGATACTGCTTTTAATAAGCACTCCAAAATTTTCCTTCGAAATGCCATGGAAGAAATTGACGACTAAAAGCATTTTAACCACATCTTTTGTGGCCCCCAAATTTTTGATTTGCTTAAATTTAGACATTTACTCTTACACATCAGAAAACCCTTTTGAGGTAGATGTTTTGCAGCAGCATGGAAACCTCACAACAACTTCATAGCAAGGCTAGATGAAGAGGACATCTTTACTTAAAAAAACAGCACACTCACTTTAAGCTACTGATCAGAGATCATTTAAGCATAAAATTTGTATTAAGGGCTAATGAATTACTCCTTTGGGAATGTAGAAGCGAGTTCTTAGTAAACTCAGAAACAGGAGTTAACCCTCAAGAAAAATTAAGCAGAGGGAAGATGACCTTCTGTCTCGATTACAGGATATAAGAATTCATTACTTTTTAAGAGATAACTATAATTTAAACACACTTTCACATGGGCTTGGATCAACTGAAAGAGTTTTCAGCTTTTATGAAAAAAAGTCAAAAGTGAACTGAATATATAATATTTATACATATATATATATATATATGTGGGGGTGTATATAAATACCGAGAGCTTCAAAAAGACATTCCAAAGACATTCTGCAGCACTGCTGTCACAAGGAGGGTGCAGCCTGCACCCTTTCCACTCCCTGAACGGGCTGCCCATCGATAGCAGAAGAGCCCTGCCAGGACCGAGACACCAAGCTGCGGCGCCTGTTGGGGAGACTGGCAGCAACACTGCCAGGCCCTTGCTGCACGACATATTCCATTTCTACGGAAACTTGAAGAAAACATGTTTTAGTTCTGCTGGGTAGCCAGCAGTACCCTGCCCTCCCAGCACTGCTCCATGTGGTGTCCCCGCTCTCACCACTGCTGCTGACCCCAGCCCATCTGCAGCTCCACAGCCGGCCAGCTGTGCCAAGCAGGTCAGCACTGTTTCCTGACACCAAGACATCACCTGACCACGACAACAGCAAGAGGCTGGCAAACAGGGCCAGCCGCTAGCGTAACACTTCTCTTATTCAGCCTCTAATGGGATAATGAAGTGCCATTTCAGGTAGTGACAGCTTCTGTTAGACATCGCAGGCCTGAGGCCACGGACTCTCAGGGAGAAAGAAGCTATCCTCAGTAAATAGATTTCACTTGGACTGAAAACTTGCAGTGTTTATTCACTGGCTTGTTTCAGGAAAGCTGTTTCAGTAGCTTCCCTGCCATTATTGATTCAAATACTTTCGCTAATTATTTGGAACACAGTTGAGATTTGCCCAGCTGCTGCAGTTATCTGGGATTTACCAAACAAGAGTCACCAACTGGTAAATGCAGTTCCTCTGTCAGAGAACTCATTGGATTACTTACACTGGAGCAGGGCTCACAGCCACGTATGGAAATGAGGACTTTGCTGTCCCCTAAGGACAGCCCAAATGCTCCTAGGTCTGTTCTAACCTCTTCAAAGAGACACACAGAGAGACAGAGATTGCCTTCAAAGTCACTGTGGTTTATTATTTATTTCTACCTTTTCCTTTTTTAGTAACAAACCAGTCATAATTATTAATCAGGATTGTTTTGAGTGAATCTAATTGCAGTGTTCCCTAAAGCATAGCAACACTCCCTCCACGCCCAGACAACCAAAATAGAAAAATCACATCCTGAAAATAGCAGCAAGAGACAGTGAACAAAACCTGGCCTCCCACAACTTGTGTCATTAGACCAGACCGATGTTTGAGACAAAATCAGCTGGGAGACTAAGGCTCTGGAAGACATTGCTGCCTTCCCACAGAAGCCAGCAAGAGGCATCCTGCAAGAGAAGTCTCTTACATCCCTCCCTACGTGAAGGGATGTAGGACTGGCTGGTGCTTCTGCAGCAAATGGTTTTGGAGGGTACTTGGCTAGCCCTTCCTAGGAGGAAGGCAAATTCACAACATCATCCACATGCCTTCTCTACACAGGGTAGCTGCACAGACAAGAGTGGAGTTTTTTAATGATCTCCCCCAACACAAAGACTGGAAGATACCCCAAAGTTACTGTGTTTGATGTAGGAAAGCTGGAGTGAAATTCCTTTGTTAAGCACAAGGTTCTGCTATTTCTTTCTATGGACTCTTCCAGAGATAATATATACGATTTCCTGTTCCATAAGCGACTTAAGCAAAGAAAAAGACCCACTACAAATCCCCACATATCACGTAATTACACTGATACACCTATATAATCCCTGAGGTATGCCCACTACAGAAAGCAAAGTAAGCACTGCTCTGAAAAGAATTTTCCTGAAAAATGTACGCAGATCTCTCGCCAAGATCCGCTGGTGGAGGACTCCTCACTCAGAGGTTAGACTGCTGTGGATGAATCAGGATGAAAAATAAACAGGGAAGAAAGTGACACACCACCTGTGTTATACCACAGGCTCTAAGAGTTGGGCTTCACCCAACTCCTGTCACAGCAGCTAGAACGGGTCACAGCTCAGGAAGACAGGCCATGAAAAAACCCAGTGTCCCAACAAAATCCTGGCTAAAATAGCATCCAAAGGTCTTTATCTGGGACATCAGCATCTTCCCCCTTTCTGAATACCCAGAAAAACGTGTTTTCATCACAAATAGAATTCTGTATAAAAGCCAGGATTAGGTAAATTCTTTAGGCACCAAGTCTGGCTGAGCAATTACAGCGCCCCTTACTGAGCTTTGGATTTAGGAAGTTTACAGCTACCAAAACTAGGAAAATATAGACATATTATCTCTGTATGATCATTACTGTATTTTACGATCTTCCTATGTGAGAGATATTTGTTGCCTGGTCCCAGAACCACATTGAGGCAGGGGTGTAAAGCACTCTGGGGATTTACCTGTGTTGTCTTCCTCCAAAAAATTTTGGCTTATATTTCTTCTAAGCATGAAAGTAATTTAAAAAAAAAAAAAAAAAAAAAAGCAAACAAAAAAAAAACAACCCAAACCACCAACAAACCAAAAACCCCATTACAAACAATTTTTTGTCAGCCTTCATTAGAAGGGAACTAAACCCTCCAGCTCCATTTCCTCCCACTTTAAAAAACAGAGGACCACCTGCCTTTTGAAACAGAAGTAATTGAGGCCAATGCATTTCAGGTGTAACTGCAAGGCATGTTAAAGGAGACTTGACTTCTACAAGCTGCCAGGTCTCTTAAAGATCAGGAACTGTAGTAGTTACAGATGGAAAAGAGCTAGGGGGTCACTGAGCCCAGCCTGCTGCCAGGTCAGGACAGAGTCCCAAAGAGAGGACACATCAAGACTTCAACTGATACTACATTTGATCTTAACCAAAAGGCCAAGCAGCAATAAGGGGAAGGGGACTGAGGATGAAAGCGACTGGCAGCTGCCTCTGTACGCTCTGTAGAGGAGATTCAGGCGAACCTCTTTGGAATAATGCTTGGAATTTATCACATTAGGCAGATGGTATTTGACTTGCTGCTTTTAATACATAATCCTGAAAGGTCTGTGCCAGTTCTCTACTATAATAATAATGCTGTTTTGCATGTTACAAGAAACCTGAAGCAGCATCAATAAAGCAGTCTCACAGGGCCAGTTTGCTGACACACTGTTCATGCCCTTGCTGTACACAGGGTTATCTTTAATGACAGAAAATATCTTTTTATTGCTCCCTGTTGACTTGGAGGAGACTATGGATCCTCTGACATTATTGCCCATACAACATGAGCTCTGGCTGAAGGAGGGTCTAAGCAAAACTTCGTTTCTGAGGTAGGGAAGATGTATACCCTTTGTTTATTTCAGACAGGACTGTATTCAGCCCTACCCAAGAAAGCCAACAGTATGACTTACCCTTTTCCATGTCGCATTCCTCTCCTCAGAAAGGTAGATATATTACCTCTCTAGTAGGCAATGCTAGGATTGCAATTTCTATCTAAACACCAGTGTGACAGAGTAAGATATTTGCTGATCTTTGTAATAATAATTTACTGAGATATTCTTTATTTAAGCAGTCAAGAAAGTCAGCAACTTATCAAGAGAAGGAAGAAATAAGAAATTAAAAAATTATGGCAATATCAGAGCTGCCCTCTTCAAACTCATTTAGAGCACACAACCCTGTCCCAGAGGGTTCAGGGAGAGAAGCTCAAGGGCACTAGCAGAGGAACACAGGCCCTCACTGTTTGTAAGCACCCATCCAAAGGTTTTGTCTTAACTTCCATGAAAGCCAAAAGTGGAGCTCCCCAGACTGTATATTAAATGAGGGGACTTCTTGTGATACAGCTCACCCAAAACTAGCCTTATAAAGACAAAGTGATTGAAAGTCATCATCCAAGTACCTTCCAAGATCAGTGGAAGGGAAGAAGTGGTGGAATACAATTCAGCAGCCACCCAGGTAGACGTCTACCTCTGAATGAGGTGGTCGGTGTCTTTATGTGCCTTCATCTTAACGTTTGCCTTAGACACTTGACTTCTATAGAGCTCCCGAGTATGCCAATGGGAAAATGAATTCTCTTCACTGTAACCTGGGCAGGAAATCAATGCACGGAGCCAATTCTTGCTAAGGCAACCATCCTCATCCCTCAGAGGTGATCCCTGCAAGTCCTCACCTTGGCAGGGCAGTGCCCACAAAGGGATGCTACCCTCCAGCTCTCCATTGCACATGCACAGAGGAATGTAGTCTTTGGGGCTAAGTGTTTGTCTGTCTGTCCGTCTATGTATCTATCTTTGATATATAGTGCACACCCTCTAAAAACCAGCTTTAACAATCATACAGCAACACACAAGAGACCTTAAAGTATTACTTATTTTCCAAATTTCAGATTTTCTGCCACTCCTCTTCATGCAAAGAAAGCAGAGAGCAGTGAATCCTCTGAGGGCAAATGAAACTTCTCCAAGGAAAAAAGAATACTTTGGTTGACTGCTGCTGGAATTCCTAGATCATGGTATCTCCAGACAGAGCACAGAAGAGAACTAACACCTGTTCTCCTGCTAGTTTCTTGGCATTACATGAACACACAGAAAGGGAAATGCAAAAAGACTGTATAGAAGTTAAAGTGGCAGTTATGACAGATAAAGTGGATAGTGTTTGCCAGCAGCAGCAGTTTAAAAAAAAAAAACAAAAAAAAAAAACCTGAAGAAAATATCCTTTTGGGGAGAAGAAATATTGATGCTTTTAACCTTGGGGGGTTGTAGAAAATCCTGTGCATCCTTCTACTGCTAGCAAAGAAGAAGGGGGGAAAATACAGACACCTCAGAGGTAAATAACTGGGAGACCCATGTACGATATGATACACATAGAGGATACTATCGAGTTAGTGAGGTTAATCTAAGGTAGTAATGTGCAAATCTGGCTTTGCCAGGAAATCATATCTGCACTTTTAAGATCATGTGCAGTTTGTATTAGAAAAATGGACCTGTCAGATAACATTGCAGAACGCTGTGTAGCTTCAAGGGACAAAGACTGCTCAATTTTTCATTTCTGTTGTGAATAATTCATTACAGGGGTAAGAAGTCTTCTTGAATAGATGAAAGATAAGAGATAAAGGTCTCCTCCTATTCGCATTCAGACTCCCTGACCAGCCAACTGGGTCTGTCCATCGAAAGCACAGGTTCCCATATGCAGCTTTTTTCTTGCAAAGCCTGAATAAGCTGGATTGTTCAGAGATCTCAGTCCACTTAACAAAAAAGGTCATGTTCTAGGCTGGTCATGGAAAATACACTAAAATAGACATGCAAATAAGCATTTTAGAAAATTAAATTTCTGATTATTTAAAATATAGGGGGTTTTAGCTAAACTGAAACATACCATGAATATTCCCAGCTGTTCCTCTTGCAATGACTTCCTCAAGTCAAGTTGCAAAACACTGTCTGTTGTAATTCACTTGTAAACCTCTAAAAAAAACCCCTCATCAGGGCCAGGGTGAACTTTTAAAAATTTGATCAAACTGCATTCAACTTCATCTTTATTTAAAGGATGATAAAAATAAAACATATGATTTTTCTGCCTATTACTCCAGCGCAGCTGATAAGGACATTTGCACATCGCAGGGAGCTTACAGCCCAAAGGCCCATTGTAAGAAATGTGCTCAGACTTTTGTACTGAAAATACGCATTCAATCACAACTACAGCCCAGTCAAGATGTTTGTAAGGCAAAGAAAATATCTGCAGTGGGGTGGATGGCCAAATACTGGTAAGACATGACTCCAAAACTGGATGGACTACAGTCACCTCAAATATATATGAACATGAGCAGGACTGGAGTCTGTCTGTCTTCGCCAACTTGTTGCTAGACAGGTAACTTAAAGTGATGGAAACCCCAGACCTAGCACTTAGACAGGGGCGAAGCCTTTCTGTAGACTGGGATAAATGTTGAGTTTCTTCTTATTATATTATGACGTGAGCATTGTGTTTAAATACCTAATAAAAATGGCATTATTTAAGATTAACTACATGGAAATAAATTTAGGTTGTAGTTATTGTCAAAGGCGGGGGGAAGAGGACCTAATATTTAGAGGCAACTTCATCAGTCTATGTAAAAGTTGCAACGTCACTGCCTGGGACAGCAGAACACTGGCTGCCAGTGTCAGTCTTTTCTTACGAGTTACTGAACAACAAAATCCTCTGTCAAATTGCAAGCGCGCAACTTCCCCAATGCAGGTGTGCACATCTGGAGAGGAAAACGCTGGTGTAGGCAACCACAGAGGGGTGCAGGGTCAGTGCTCACAAACTAAGGAAGGAACTGACTTTTACAGCTGATTAAAGATCTTTTACGTTTGGTTTGGGTTTTTTTTTCCTTAATCTGGTTGACATTTTGCAACCTGTTCATTGAGAGGGATCTATTTCAATAGATCTTTACTCTTAGTGAGAACACTTTTTGTGAAAAGTTTTGGGAACAGTTGAAACATTTTGTGCCGATGCTCTTTTAAGTGAAAAACACGCTTTTAAGATCAGTGGTGGTTTTTCACTTCCAGAGCTAAGCTACCTGAGGAAAAAGGATCAAGAACAGAAAAACATGAAAAGTAAAATAACACACTGCAGTTCACCCAAATAAAAGTATTTCTAAAACTACTAGCTTGCAAAATATTATACTTCACTTTTCATTCTGAGTATTTTTTGAGCTCAAAAGTTTTTCCTGAGACAGAAACAATTTCCTTCCTCTTCTATCCAGAGGGACCAGTCAGAAAGAACACTCTGTTTCCCATTACTATTTCTGTCCCTAAGCTTTCTTCTTTCCACATTTCTTCTTTATTTCCCTTTTTCTTCCCCCTTTCGTTTTCCTTCCTTTTCTTTCTTAAAATGCCCTACCTATTGCAAAACAGAATAAACGCAAGCCTGGAACCCGAGATTCTTTGCTCTTGCTTTCCTCTTTTCTTCTGTTTATTCAGAAGGAGTATGAAAAGAGCTATATTAAGCTGAAATTTTATTCTACTGTCCTCTATTCAACAAAAGGTAGTCCACTAAAGCCACTAAATCACAGATAACACTTCTGTGGGCAATGTTATTAGGAACTGACAGCTGGTGATGGATGAAGATCTCATCTTTTAAAGAAAAAAGTACATTTAATTTCCTTTGTACATAAAATAGAGAGCACAGCATTGTGTATCTAAAGATAAAAAGAGACCCAGCATATGCTGGGTGCCATACTTGAGGGGATATAATACCGGTCTGTGTTTCTGAGCTTACATTTCACAGTACATCTTCAAATTAATTTAGAAACCACTATTGTTCAATTCTTGGTAGACAAAGGAATTTAAAAAAAAAAAAGAGGGTGATATTTGACAGCCAGCTCCATTAGAGAAGAGCAGCTGTCTCTGAGCTGTAAGATTTTAGGAGGAACACTGGAAGACAGGACAGAAAGAGAAGGGCAGACGGATCTGCATGGCAGAGACGGGTTTACCCCTGACCCTGCCTGGGATTAAGCTGCACTCCTGGGAGCCACTGGGCCTCTCCGAGATTGATACAATAATGGATTTGGTACTGAACACCCACCATGGAGTTGGCATTGAAGGGATTCAAGGATCTCATCAACTACTTTGAAACAGACATGCTAAATAAGTATGGTCATTTTTACCATCAACTGAAGAACATCAAGCCAGACTCCAATATGCTGGATGAAAGTGCATAATTTTCTTCTACAGAGGCACTGGCAATACACAGTACTCCCTTGCTTCTGGTTTTTGGAGAATGACATACACTGATTTTCTTTTCATATTTGCCATGTATAACCATATTTTATACATCCTTTCTGCAGCACGACCAACTGCTGCTTTGGTTGAAACTAATTTTAACACACCTCAAAAGCAGCACAGAGATGGTGAGGGTGAAACTTTAATTGCTTGTCTGTGTTAAGCAAGAGAGTTAAACATGCAGTTAAAGCACATGTCCAACAAGAAAATATGGTTAGTCTGATTCCAATGGCATGAAAGACTGCTTTGGGCTCCTGGGGTAAGGACAAGTTTAAGAAAAACATCTGCATGGAGTTTTTGTTTCTAAGTCTAGAGAATATTTGTGTGTTGGCTGACTCTGGCCACAAGTCAGTAGGAAAAGAAGGCCCAACAGTAAGCAATTACATTCCTTTAATTAAAACCTTCTAGTTAGCTAGCCTAAAATAGAGTGGAATTCTTTTTCCAAACCTTACTCCACTGGAGGATGAAAAGAGGTTTTCCACTGAAAACACCAACAGAAAACAGCCTTTCTAACCATAAAACTTTATGGAAAATTCTTTGCCTGTTTACATGTAAAAATAGTTATTCTGCTTTCCCTAAGATTTCAGATCATTCCCTTTTTTTCTCTGTCTCTTTATTCTCATTTTCTTCCACTGGACATAAAGTAGCAAGTGGCAAGGGATAATATTAGGCTTTCCAATTTCTTGCAGAAAGAAAAATCTCTGGAAAATACAAGGTATAAAAATGAAACTCGCCCCGGACTTGTGCTGGAAATTAAAACACAGCAACTAAGAGCAAATGCAAGAACATCAAGAAGTACAAGGGTCTATGTAGTTATTTCAGAAGGTGAAACCTACTGCTTTAAGTTTCACCTATATGCATGCACATACAGTAAAACAAGAAGTGTCCATATAAAACATGCAATGAGCAGTGACCTTTAAATCACTCCAAGCCGCTGCTTCTCTGTGAAGAAGTAATTTCTCCCTCTGCTTTTTGTGACTGGTCCCCAGCTGATAATGAGGTATGTTTAAATTGTTTTTCAGAAGTTCCTGCATTCTATATTCTGGTCCACAATTCCCATCACTCATCTCTTATTACGCCATAACCTACCTTTTGTTTTGGGTAGCTGGAGCCATTTCCAAGACCTTGGAGGATACGGATTGGCAAAATTGTTCTCTGCATCTTGATTCTAAGTTTTACCACCCAGCTGCTCAGCCAGATGTATTTAGCAGCTTTGAAATTCAACTGCTATGCTATTGAGCAGGTTTTGAATCCTTTATGGGATCACAGTAGCTACAGCTTTCACTAAGCCTCTTGTACATCTGTGTTATAGCTGAACTAAGGTACTGAGCATTTTCTCATTTGGGTCATCCATGAGTCTGCAAATTCAAAATGCTATAGGAGAAACACACACAATAAGCAGGATCCACAGGGCTGATCTCATTCAAAGATCTGGAGAGCATTTTGGGCTCTCCAGATAGCTGCTGCTGGGAACCATCTGGCCAGACACCCACTGGTGCTCTCTCATCCTGGAGAGAGGTGCCCCAGATTCCCTCCACTTCTACGTACCACTGCTTGTTAGAGAAGATCCCAGAGACCAACCTTGCCACAGTTTCTTTGACAGGCAAACACTTTCTACTTTACTGTCAAAACAGGGATTTTGAACACGGTTTCTCAGTCCACATACACCCAAACAACCTAGCCAGACTTCCTTCTTTTATTTCTAACTTCAGCAACGCTGATTAGATATAGCTTCTTCAGTCCTCTCTTTTACCCCTTTAATGCTTCACACCTCTCACCAAAGCCTTGTTTTCATTCCCCTCAAACCCCTATACGCCAGTTACCAAAGAGGATGCCAAAACGCCAATCAGTGTCTCAGACTGACAACTGCATTTCATTACCTCTGACCTCCCCAAGCCACAGGTGCTTAGAATAACAATTCAGGAATTCAACAAGGTTGTCCCCAGGTGCCTGAGAGATGACCAGAAGGGCTCTAACATGGATTTCAAGAGGATAGTTCCAATAAGCTGCCACGCTAAGCCTGAGCCAAGTGAAGTTTGCCTCTCTTGCTATTGTTGTGAGCTATAATTCTCCACATTTATGGAGTGCCTTCTACTCTAGGATGCATGACGACTTAAGAGACTTTAATTGACTCTCAACAAGCCTTTCATAAGTATTATTTCCAATTCAGTGGCTAGGAAAGCATAGCATAAAACATGAAGCCATTGTCCAAGTGCAGGGCAATAAAAAGAAACGGCTGAAATAGTTCTCCCTATTTTATGAAAAGTACAGCTTTTGTACCTGCCACAAGTTATTGTGGGTTTTTTATAATTCATAAATGAGTCAACAACATTAAAAAAAATAGGTAGGAACCTTTTAGTGGACTGTCAATAGATATGGGCTATCTCTTGAAAGGGAAATTGAAGAAAAGGTAAAGTTGGAAAGTTTTCCAACTGCATGTCAGTGTTTCTCAGAGATGGTAAGATAAATCCATCCCTTTCCAGAGATGCCACTTCAAAGGTAGTTACAAATAAGCCTTCAGAAACTGCAGGAAATTCAGTGCTTATGAAAAAGGGAGGAGTGGGAGGACCCCGCAACCAGCAAGCAACCAGCGCAACCAGTAGTGTCGGTCCATGTCGTGAGCCCGTGTTGCAAGACCAGGAGCTGATCATGCCTCTCCACAGGCAAAGCAATGGCAACTTCCCCCTTCCTTCAATCAAGGCTGGGAAAAAGAAGATGTGCAATCTCCGGAAAAGACACAGTGAATTTGCAGAGTGCACACAAAAAGGGTCTACCCCGTGGTATGTAAAGAAACATTTCCAGTAGTCCAGCTCGCACCATAAAAGTAGCCGTGATGCTGCAGAAGCCCTAACTCGGAGAATACTCTGTCGGTTCAGTCAATGCACTGATGTCCTTTGAGTAATCAACCTTGCTGCTGTTAGCAGAACTGCACCAGAATCTGAATTTGAGAGTTGAAAAAATGCTTATCAAGGTAGGCAGTCTTTTAGGTAAAACTAATGACAAAACAATTACATCAATTTCCTTCTTGTCTAGGTCTAGCACAGCTTCAGGACTCCATATTCTAGTTTTTCAGTTGTTACAATTACCTCATTCTTGTATTGCTCCTCTTGTTCCTGGTTGGTTTTTTTTATTACATTCATAGGGAAAGACACAAACACACAGCTCCGACCTTGTTCTAGATAATATATGACACTTTCTGATGGTCTTCGCAACTCTGTGAGAAGAAAACATGCACAGAATATGGCTAAGGTGTTTCATGGAATGCTTCATTAATTGCTTTACAACTCTCTAAAATCAAAGTTGATTCTTCTTCCTGAGAGAAAGTCTGGAACTCAGCACTGAGAGACTGAAGAAAATGAAATGCTAAGGGAAGATTCACATGAGCACATGGAGGCTACCCTAAACAAAGTGTCCAAAAGGATATTTAGATTGTGTTTGACGTGTTTTGCAGAGAGCAGTAAGACCGCACGTCTTTCAAAGACAGTGCCACAAGGATTTACACATAGGTGTCATTGAATGCTTTGAAATTAGAATCTACTGTTAATCTGTGCTCTATTACTCCATTCCTCTGATGAGGAATTTTACAAGTCTTTTGTAATACCTTATCAAAAGCTTAATTTAATTTTAAAAATGGACAAGGTGTTTCTTCATTGAACTGTTTCAGCAGAAGGGTCCTGAATGTTAGCATGGTTTCCTGTAACAGCAAATATTTAGCACACAACAACAAATATCAAAAGACAAGCATTTCAGAAGAATTCATCAAAAGATAAAAGATGTCTGTCCACGTGCACAAATACACATGTGAAAATACATGTAAGATGAGCTTTGTCGCTCTAAAGTGGTTCCAGAACGTTCTGCTACAACACCTTCTCATAGAGAAAACAGCACAACTCTTAGCGAGGAAGAAGAATTCTAACTTAAGCTGAGAAGTTCTAGTGCAAAGGTCCTGCCTGCACGAAGGTATCGATAAACTAATCACAAAAATCTAACCACAGCTAAGTGAATGTGATTTGACCAACCACCAGCTGACATTCTGTACAGGCCTCTGTGCAGTCCAGATGCTGGAAATAAAACACAATAATATTATCTAGCCAAAGATGGGCTCTATGTTCTGAACAGCTCATATGCCTGTGGAGTCCCTTCCAGGCTTAAGAGCCTAAAGTCAGGCAGGGGCTCCCTGAAGCAGCATTTATCTGGTCACATACATCCAGATGACAGCACTGTTGTTCTCATTAGGATGACAACTCCTGGTACTGACAAGCGACTCTTAAATGTTATTCTTCGCAGAAGCATCTCACTTTGAGTGACAGGGATATTCTTGGTAGAATAATCAGCTATTTTTTTTTAATTGAGAATTCATATCTACAGCCTGTAGAACTCTGTGCAAATGAGTACAAACAAAGAACTTAATAAAATACAGTGTCTTTTGGATTGATCTCACAGTTACTTATATATAAGCTGGCAAGAACTGCTCAGTGCAACCTCCCCCTCCCATGTCTGTTCTTGAAACCAGATTTAAAAATCAGACAGTCCAGCCTGAGACTTTTTTTTCTTTTTTTTTTTTTTTCTTTTTGTGCAGAGGCATCGAAGTAGGCTCACTCAATCACTCTGTCTTGAGACGGAGAGCCTCCCGCTGCTGCTTCTGAACAGTCCTGGAATCCTCCCACAGACGGGGTCCTCTGATGTTCTCCCAGTTGTCCAAGTCAGACTTTTCCAGCTTCTGCAGATAAACAGCAAAAATCAGAGCATCACCTTGGCAGCCCCATGATTTAAAGTACGTATTACTCTTAAGTTGTTTTCCTTTAGCACCGAAAACTCCATATCACTACTGGGTTGATAACTTTAATCTACCCCCAAGAGAAGTTCAACAACAAGGAAAAAAATATTTGGGAGTTACCCATATAGCTACATAAATGACTAGGGTGGGCATTACTACATCTGCTGAGCAACAGGTAAATAACATGTAAGGACAAGAAGCACAATAGCATCTGAACATGACTGACTTGTATTCACTTCTTTCTTCTCCCACCTTGTTTGCCAAATCTGTTCTTCAACTGCAAGGTCTGCCAAGTACTGAAGTAGTAGGAGTGATAAGTATTGGTAGATCTCAAAGAAGATCAGTAATTAGTGACCTGAAGTATCCTGTCAGCACAGATACGAAGCATACCGGAAAAGATGAACTATCTAGCACACAGACAGACAGTAACAGTGCAATCCCCTTCAATCCATCTGTTTTTAACTTGGGAGAGGTATGGGATGCTTATGCTGCCTACTTTCTCACGGCAGCCAGATGTCACAGATAGGTCTCTCACAAAGTCATACATGAGGTATGCTAACTGGCTGAACTGTCAGATATGTTAAAACTATCTAGATTTTAATTACCTCCTTGCCTAATCCTATCATCTCTACTCAGAATTATCAACGGCTGCAGTATTTATCGAGCCTTAGAGGTGCACAGAAATGAGGAACAGGCACCTTCCTCACCTCACCTACAAAGTGCTGCAGTTGAAGAAGACAAACATGTACTGCATCTTCACAGTCTGACTGGCAGAGGCATAGAACTCAGTTCCCAGCAGAACCAACTAGACCTCAAGTCCCACATACTAGTCTGGAACTAGTCTGGAACAATGCCCTGAACATGAGGGGCCTTTGCCAGCAGGAGACTGAGAATGGGTGATTCTACATGCTACTAGGGAGGGCAATACTGCATACCATTAATGATACGTACTGCAGTGGGATATAAAGCTCTGATTTGTGATCAGGACCTCATCTCAGTACATGCTGTAAAAATATACTAGAAAATACTTAACCATGCCCTGAGCCTGTGGTCTAATTATAATACCATCAAACATCCAAATAAATGGCAAATACTGAGGGACTTAAATAGTAGTTGCAGAATAATTCAACAGTGAGAACAGACCTGCTACTATTAGCTCATGTTATGTAAAAGTTTTCTGCCACTTCCACCATTGAGGAACTTGCAATGAGGTTAGTCAGACATCAAAAGAAATTAGGCAACATTCAACAGAAGATACACGAGAACATGTGCAAACACAGCAGACTTTCACAAGGCAGAAGCAACTGAATTTTTTATACAGTGGTGTCGGCACAGGTCTTTCTGAAGAACTGTCTCAGTACTTTATACGTTTTGTGATCAGCTGTTACTTCATTTCAGCTGGAAGGGATCTGAGCTGACATGGAAGGAAGGACAAGGACGGAGGGTACCCATCATCCCGTACTGCAGCAACTATCCAACTCTGATTGCAAATTCAGAATCTAACATCTGATTTTAATGGAAGCTTCAAGGAAAACTACATTGAAAATAATCTTGTGCTTTAACAGAAAGGAAGTGTGCTGATTTTGTTAAACACAAAGGTACCACATAGATGTGAGACTCTAAACTATTCCCAAAGGTGCTCAGCTCCCAAAGTCTGAACATTTAAAATATATATAACAAAACTTGTAGTATCTAAAGAAGTCTATCAAAAGAGACATGCATACTGCAGATCTTTACCACAAGTTCATATTAATCTGCCCCTGAAATCTCACAAAGGTTTTTCAAAGATGAAGTTTGTCCAAAACAGGAAATATTTCAAAACTATACAATCTAAACAAACCAGGACAAGAAAGTATTTTGTTATTTTCCAATGTAAAGCATAAAGGTACCTAGAAAACACACCGTGATCTACTGACAGAATAAAACAACTAAGGATTATGTACAGTAAATGGCATTTCCTCAAACTACAGAACAGATGAGATCTATTGACAGAGTTCGTTTTGTCAACTAAAATATAAAGAATTAAAGATTCTAATGAATACAAAGAGCCTGTGTTTTTATTTTTCTCATTGTATTTATAGAGATCACTAGCATTTTGTGTCATGTATAAAGATTGGGTTTGATACTTTGCTGCAATTCAAGAAAGCATCTTATAGGTACATGATAGTGTCTGCAAAAATGAGTATTTTACAGGACAGGAAGGCAGCATGATTACACAACCCAAATTTTTAAACTGATGCTAACAAGTTTTGAAAGAAAGAGGATCCCTGTTGCATGTGGATAAGCATAAGAAGGAGTATCACTGGTGAAAGGGGACCTGAAAATCTGCTCTGCAATGCCTTCCTATAGTGTAGCTATTTTCACATGGATCTACCTGTGTTGGTTTTGGCTGGGGGGGAGTTATTCTTCACGGTAGCTAGTATGGGGCTGCGTTTTCGATTTGTGCTGAGAACAGTGTTGATAATACAGGATGTTTTTGTTATTGCTGAGCAGGGCTTACACAGAGACAAGCCCTTTTCTGATCCTCCCACCCCCTTGCCAGCAAGCAGGATGGGGGTACACAAGAAGCTGAGAGGGGACACAGCCAGGACAGCTGACCCTAAGGATTTTCCATGCTATGTGATATAATGCTCAGCAATATAAAGCTGGGAGAAGAAGAAGGAAGAGGAAGACGTTCAAAGTGATGGTGTTTATCTTCCCAAGTAACCACGACACACAATGGAGCCCTGCCTTCCTGGCAATGGCTGAACACCTGCCTGCCCATGGGAAGCAGTGAATGAATTCCCTTTTTTGCGTTGCTTACCTGTGCAGCTTTTGCTTTACTTATTAAACTGTCTTTATCTCAGCCCACAAGTTTTCTCACTTTCACCTTTCTGATTCATCCCACTGGAGGGAGCGAGCAATTGGCTGCGTGGTGATTAGTTTCCAGCTGGGGTTAAACCTAATCTTAGTGCTCAGAGAAAGACCAATCTGACAGTCCTTCTACCAGTGAGGGGCAGCACAAGTTATGCAGCTCCTTCAGGTTTTGGCTGTACTGTGAGAACTGAGGCAAGCAGCTAGTTCTGCCCTCAGATGAAGTCAACTTCTTTAACTGTAACTGGCTGAGTCCTTTTAATTTCTTCTTCTATTTCTTCTTTTGTTTTTGCTACCTGGTCTCTGCCCACTTAACTTCATGGAGACATCATATAAAGATGGTAATTAATTCCAGCTTTTACTAAATTGAAATCCATATGAACTGTCAGTCTAAAACCAAAAAGCTTTTTCTCCCCATTTAAGTGTACTAAACAGGCATTGGAGACTACAATGAAATGTAATCAGATCAGACCAGCACCACTATTCCTTCTTGTCTCAAATAGCCCAAAGGATATTGAAAATTAGCTGTTTAAAGTAAGATCAGTGTAGTCCATTAAACCTACTGATTCACTTCCTAAATCAGCTAAACTGCCTTTTAAAAGTATGGGACTGACAGAAGCTGTAAATTCAAGAAAAAAATGCAGCTATGCAGAGAGGCAAAGCGAACAAGAATAAAAAACGTTCAACTGTTTGTGATATACTTGACTTTTAAGAATTTTGTTATACAGTTTGCCAAAGTACAAATAAGGATATAGAGAGCCCTTCATTTCTTAATTGCTGGTTCAAATGTCTGGCTTGATATTAAGTAAAAACCATAATGCTCTGTCAGCCTACCCTTACAGGACAGTCCTCATGCCACAACACACAAACTGAAATCTGCAGAAATTCATTTAGAGCTACCAGTGCTCTGGCTGAGTTAATTCAAGGTGGTCACTTGAAAAAAAAAAAGGTTTGACTTTAGTCTCTGTTTCCCACGTGTGAAAGGAGGGATAAGAGAATCCTATTTACTTTACAGCTTGATTTAAAGTAAATGTGTTTATTTATTTACTTTACTTTTTAAATTTCTTTCTGTGATGAGCACCACAGAAAGAAATTACTTTAATTCAGAGAAGTAATTATTTCCTATCATTATAGTAAGCAAACCCATCCGCAGATAAAAGATGACCCAGGGAAAAAAATCCTCATGGCTGAAAGATGCAGTGGAAGAAATGCATTAAACCAGTCTGGTTTTGCAGGGGTGTCAAAACAGCTTGAAGACCGTACAAGATATATTAAAGAACTATATGATGATGTATAGATGCAGAGGTAAAGAATTGAGGCTAACACTGAATCTGCTGCCTTGTGCATGGCTGAAAAATCTTAACTTTATCATCACGCCGATTTGGCCTTATTGGGTTTTTTATGACTCTTTCCCAGAGCCACCTTTTTGACATCTCATTTTCTTAATTTGTTTAGGATGTTACATAATTTAATACCTGTGATTGGTGATTCAACGATGCATAATTTAACAGCCTGTGACTGGTGATTTAAACCTCAGATTAAAAAGAAGTACTTCTTCCAGCTACAGAATGTTTAGTTTTTATGTTATTAGTATACAAGCATGTCAGCAAGCAGTACACTAAGGTTCTTTTGTTCATTAAGGGAAGAAATGGGGTTTTTTTCGCATCTAAGCTCCAGAAATCTGCCTCTCTTTTGGGCTTTGCTGAAGACTGGCAAAACCCAAAAAACTGGCAATGATGAAACCAACAGAGGGCTTGCTGCTTACTTCAGTGGGACTCAATACCATTCATCTATGGCACAATAATTAACCTACAATGAACTGGTTTAAGAGACTCTTTCCCCATAGGTTATTTCTCCTTTAATTACGCTTATTCATCACTCTGTGGGGCTGCGCCCCAATCAGAAAAATGAAACAGATTAGGAAAATAAATACATACTGTTTATGAGTGAATCCTATTTCAGCATAACTACTTCCAGCATGAGGCCTTCCAGTACCTGAAGGGGGCCTACATGAGAGATGGGGAGGGACTATTTATCAGGGAGTGGATCGATAGGATGAGGGGTAATGGTTTTAAATTGAAAGAGGGGAGATTTAGATTAGATACCAGAAAGACATTCTTTACTGAGAGGGCAGTGAGACACTGGAACAGGTTGTCCAGGGACGTTGTGGATGCCCCATCCCTGGAGGTGTTCAAGCCCAGGCCGCATGGGGCTTTGAACAACCTGAGTGGGAGGTGTCCCTGCCCATGGCAGGGGGGTTGGAGCTCTATGATCTTTAAAGTCCCTTCCAACTCCACCCGTTCTGTGATTCTATGCTAAGACTAAGCAAACACTTGAACTGGCACAGCTGAAAGAATCATCAGGCAGAGAGAGAACACAGACATCTTTAGCTGGCTATGCTATAGAAGATGTGTATCAAGGAACTGCACCACCAATTTGTGCATCATTTTCTCAATTTGAAGAACATGAACAGGACTTGCCTCCATCTCAGAGGTGTCAGAGTTCAATTAATGTTTGCAGAGTGCTCTCATAGTTTTGTGTGAAGATGCCACAGGGATAAAAATTACTCAGTAAATGGAACCATTCCAGCTCTCAGTTAAAACTACATGGTTACAATGCCTCAAAGTTTTAAAGCAAAAGAAAAAACAATAGGCAAATAGATTTTCATCTAGGAATTAGGGTTTGCCATGATTTCCTCCTAACTGACAAGTGGTTTCCCTTCTTAAAACGAAGAATGACTTAAAGACCAGATTAAATCTGAGTGCCATTTATGTATAACATCTGCAGACCACGCAGGATAGACTTCTCGTTCCAAAGGATTCACAAGCTCTGTGGGTAAAGTCAAGAGAACTTATGCATGGGTCATCTGCTTTCCTTCTTTTCTTGAGCAAAAATGAAACTCTGAAACAGCCAACATATTAAGAAGAGCATGACTGCAGTAGTACACCTTCAAGATCAAACATCCAAAACTTAGCAAATTCCACTTTTAATTAAGCAATGAAGTACATTTAGCATGGTTCTTGTTTCCCTTTTGCATGGAAGTTTCAATCAAGCTATGGTTAATGTGCCACAGAAAGAGAAGTGCTGCAGGTTTATCTCTGAATTTACAGCTTGGGAGACCTAGCCAAGTTAACAGGACCAACGAATTTCCCAATTTTGAGTGCTTAATCTTGCCAACTTGGTATCATATTAAACTTCATAAAGGTTAATAGGTACTGCAGCAGAGCCCTCTAAAAGAGGGGCAGGCAGAGACAGACTTCTGGAATGTTTGCAGGCACTTTTTCAGCTATATAAAGGTGAGCTCGGCTGAAGGGGATATGTGATATTTTACAATGCAGGAGGGAAGTAAGAGCAAAAAATGACAGTTCTGTGGTGGGTAGGAAAAGCATACGGATTTCCACAGCTTTCCCCTGTCTGGAGCCCACAAAAGCCTGCTGACACCACAGAGAAGATTTATTTCAGACATCTTGCTAGGACTTGAAAGCTGGACCACTTTTTCACTTTGTGTACATAAAATTTGGCACAGTATGTTCTTCTCATAACAATAAAATGATGCTTGAATAAAAAAATTAAAAAGCCATGTATGAGGATCAAAATATAATAGACCCAAGAGTCACAACATGGTGTTTTTCCTCTGAAGAGATCTGAAAAATAAGCTTCCACAAGTTCCTGATATGAGAGGAAAAAGCTGTGATGAACATCACTGTGGAGGGCTAAGAGATTACCACAACAAGAAATGATCAGTTGCCACCTTGAAACTAATAACAGAAGTGTGTAGTAAGAAAGACCTGAAGAAGTTTTATCACAATAATGTAAAATTAAACTGAAATCCAGGCCATTAAATAACTACGTTAAAGTAACCACTACCGCTCAAGTCAACAGTCTACCTTATTAAGTAGTCAAATCTTCTGCCTCCCCCATGCTGCTGCCTTTATCCTGGCCTCGGTTAGTTCAGGTAACATTCACACAGAGTTAGTGTAGTTAAAGGCTTTCATTTCTTATCTACACTTCCCTGCTGATTTTCCACTCATCTCTCTTCCAGAACCTGCTTGTCAATTTATATGCTGAACAGAATGCTTTTCTCTGTGTAGAAATTATAATTTTGGCTAAATGTTAGCAGAGCAACTTCAATCCCTTCAGCTATAAATAGCTTTCTCGGTGACATCAATGGCTACCGCTTGATTTGGACTGCTGGGAAAATTTCTCTTAGGGGAAAAAAATAAATCCTCCTGTTTCTTCTCTGTGGCTACAACCCCATCTATTTGATGAGGATAGTAATATGGGTGTTAGTCCCTCACTATATTGCCAACGACAGTAAAGCTGTTTCTTAGCAATACTGCTGAATGTACAGAAAACAAATAACTTGCAAATAAATTGACAGACAGCGACCCACTCTCTGACAGTAACTTGCTACTGCAGAGTACATTTGTACAGTACAGCTTCAGCATTAAAGAAAGATGAGCAACAATAACTTGAGAATCAAAGAACATGCAAGAGTTGTGTAACTATACTTGAAAGTATTTCAAATTTAGTCTGCGTGTTTATGTGGGCATCACCTGGAAGCACGCTGTCAGTCACAAAATATTCTACAGTGTCCACAAAATTAGCTAAAAAAAAAAAGGAAAAAAGCTAGGCAAAACAAACAGGCGGATATTCTTGCAAAAAGCCAATATCCTGGTTACTGAGACCAGAGCCTCCTTCAAAACTATCTGTTCTGCTGTATCGTTTTCAGAGGCAGTCAATGAAAGGCAGGTATACAGCCTCAGCTGTGTAGCTGAATCCCAACACGCTATACTAAAGTTACTTCAGAGAGATTTCATAGCAAAGATCTAGCAATTCCCCACAGGGGGGCCATTAGTATGACAGAAGTGCTTAACATTTCCACTAAGTCAGCTGCATATGAAAATGTTTCCAGTACTGCCTGCAGAAGCTCGCAGTGTCCCTTAGGACAATAAATGAAAGAATTCAGCCATGTTGCGTGGATGCCACTTTCCCTAATCAAACTCTTTTTATTTGTGACTGACACAACACAACAGCGTTGGCCCTGGCATGGTAAGAGTTGCTCAGTTCCTCAAGAGGTTGAAAAAAGTGTACAGGGAGCACAAGCAGGTACAAAGGATTCCCTTTTGAAGAAAAGAGAGAGGGTAAGGAGAAGAGATTATAAATAATAGCATTTGTAAGTCTTGGTCCATGTTTGTTGTCTGACTGCACTCTTGACTGCCTCACTTTCTTTTCTATCTATAAGAAATCAGTGTCTTATGCGACAAGAAAAGTGCAAATGCAACATACATGAAAGAAACACAGATAAGGAAAATCCTGTGCAAAGAGGTATGTCATAAACACGACCAGTAAATAATTTATAGGACTATTTAATAATGATGTATTCCAGAAATAAGACCAGTAAAAAGTGATAGTCTGTGAACATTCCTCTGGAGGCTAAGTGTCTTTCTTCCTGCAAGAAGGCTTTTCCACCAAACTCTGGTTTGTGCCAGACTCTTCTGGTGCCATACCCATCACCAAATCCCACCTTCTTGTTTCTCTGTTCACATTTTGAGCTATGGCACACAACTTCAACATTTCCTAAGTCTCACGGGACACTTAAAAATATCACCTTGTCACCTTCCTGCCCAGTGATGATTCCCAGAGAACCATCATTCCCAGATTGATATTTTCAGCAACCACTGAAGTCTTCCAAGCATTTTCTTGGAACTCAGCTATAAACCATCAGAGCCTCAGAGCCTAATAGATATTAAATTACATCTTGTTTGGTTATTAAGAGGTTTAGAAGTACATCCCTTGTCTTTTCTGATTTGAATACAAAGCACATTTTGCCTAAAAGAAATACAATTATTTTTTTTGAATGTTGCTACTTTGCCAACACAGCTACTTGTGATTTTACATCCTCATTACTTTATTCTTGGTTTGCTGCAACACCATCCTCTTACTCATATCCGTGTCAGCTTACTTACCCGACAACTCTCTGGTGTCCTTAGCATTTTATCAATCTTCTCCGCTTTATAACTTCTCATTTACAGTTTCCATAGCAATCTTTCACGTTTTTTATTTATTGTGATATGTTTTTCCTCTGCTTTCAACGGCCAATGGCTCCCATTGGATATCATTTATTTGACTCAAACTTAACTGATTTTTCCATTACAAAATGTTAATAAATTCTTCTTAAATATATTTTTATTTGCTTGAAAAACCCTGAACAACAATTCTATATTTTAGAGTCTGATGTAACTGAGGCCAGTTTTTTTACTGCATACTCTAAACTTTCACTGAAGTACAGAAACCAAGTGCTGGAATAAGGAATGTTACTTTGAAGTTGCATTTAAACCAATGAAAAGGAATATACTCTGACTGTTAAACATCCACGAGAATATTTTTCACTCATCACGTTAATCAGTTTTTTATCCCCCTCTTTCAGGCAATATTTCTGTGCTTTCCAATAAAATACTCTGGGCTTTTGTCACAGGTCAAACACTTGACATTTTTTACGGTGTGTTCTACAAGGCCCAGCTCAGCAGCAGAACTACATTCACATTAGTGCCAATGTCACTAGTGGACAGAGCAATGATGCATTAGGCAAAGGGGAGCAGCAAGGACTAATTGGCCATATGAGGACACATCAGTGTGTGAGAGGAATGTACAAACAACAGAGAAGGCATGCAAAGGTAGCTTGCTCTTCTGCCACATCCCAAAGCACAAGATAAATGGCATTATTAGCATATGCGAGACATAAAAAATACAGTGCAAATTACACATGCAAATTCTTCCTCAAAATAGTATCCTGGCCAGAAATACTCCTATATGAAATAAAGTAAATTTTGCATAGTTTGAGAAGATGTAATTTAGTAAATTACAAGGTGAGAAAATGTCTTTATGTTCATTTCCTCACAGCAAAATGATTAAATTCAGGATGACAACTTTTATCATCACCACCACAACATTGGAGACAAAATGCACACTTCAACATGCCTGTTGAAATATCAAAAATGTTTTTATCGTTTGCAATATGCCTATAGGGATACATGATTACAGCAGAAATTACAACCTTCTAAAAGAATTCAGTATGTATTCAACATGTACATTTCTGTAAGGACAATAAGATATTTTTAAAAGTCTTAGGGAGGGTCAATGACATTTGCATGCACCAGGCAACCATGCTTCCAAAGAGCTGGCTTGGTATTCTCAGGAACAGCTGCAGATATAATAATATTGTAAAATGAGGCTTTTTTTTTTTTTAAACTGCCCTTGATCTCTTATCGTACCATACTTAGTAACAGCCAGCAGTGTATTCCTCCAATGTGACCTATATATAGAATTAGAAGATGTTCTCAAGAACAAGTGAAAAATATGAAGAAAGAGGGAAAAAACGCTCCCCAAATCCCCCAGCCTGGAACACATAGGGATCACAGAAAGCTGCTGTCCTAAATGTTAGCTGTAACTCAGTGACTAGTTAGATTTTGTCCACCAGGATGTAGAGGTAGCATTGACTGAAATTATCACACAGAGAATATGCACAACTGCTGTCAGTTCCACAAGTTTCACTGAAGCAAGAAATGAACATGCCCAGTGCTTGCAAGTTGGTGCCCACAGTAAAATATACATTGAGATCAGAGTTTGAAACAATAATCTGAATCTATTTTCATTATGTGGAAATGCAAATCCATTTGTTTTGTTGAATTGGTTTGCCCTCTCTAACACCCAAACACTAATTTAGAAGAATTTTGGCCTGGGAACTCTCTGCATTTTACATTAAGAAAAAAGAATAAGATTGCTTCTGTCATTTCTGTCCATCAGGAAGAAGCCTCATTACCCAAGTAGACTTGTAATACGTTGTTTTGCCAGTTGTATTTTATTACCATTGATTTATCCATAAAGCTAATGCAAATATGGCCATTTAAATATTATCCTTCAATTATTTACTAATCTTCTGGAGAGAAAGCTAGGCATATCTGAATACAGATCAGTTGATTTTGAGGTTATGTAGTGAGGCAGAGAGATGTGGTTCCTTGTACTGCTTGTGGTTCTTCCACATAAATAAATCAGAGCAGCCTTACATATTCTGTGGAAAGTGGGAGATACAATAATCCCAGAGGTCATCAGAACTTAATGGAATTTAATGTTTTGAGTTTCCATTGCAGCTTCCCATATGTACTCAGGGATCAAACCTTTTCATGCCTGACACCAAAAAGCACAGTTCTTTGTAGGAGGACGACAGCTCAAAACTGTTTGCAATAATGGCAAAACACTACCACAAACCTGGCAGGTAGGCAGATATTCTGTGAAATTAGGCATGTAAAAATGTGAAAGGTCAGTTTTATTTTTACTTCAGACAAATCACAAAAGAGTACTATAATTGAAAGATTTTATTAGCAAGACCATGTACTGCCATTTGGACACCTAAGTATGTGAGCTATGGGTACAATTCAAGCTCTTCAAAGGCTTGTTGTGACAGGACTGTGGTACAGGAAGAAAAAGAAAACCTGTGTTCAGCATAAAGATCATAGAGAGAGATAAAGTGTTAGCTGGACCTCTGATCCAAGTAATTTTAAAACACTAAAAATTATCTTAAATAGCTTTATCCTTTGTTTCTGGCTTTTTCCAGTTTTCCTAACATGGCTTTTTGCAAGACTGAAGATTTATGAAACTCTGGGTATTAAACTGGCCAAAACAGCCATTTTGGAGCTCAGTAATGTTTGAAGAAAAGGCATTGTTAAGGAAAGAATGAAATATTTATCTATAAAATCTTCTTAAATAGTAAAAAATAAATGTCTGTTCTTTGAAAGATACACCTAAGTTTCAGAAGCAAGAAATAACAGAAAGCACATCAAGCACATTGTTCTGTATTTTGGCCTAATGATCATCAAAACTCACACAGCAGAAGTGTTGACAGACACATAGACACGTTCTGCTTAAGGCCAACATCAGCCCTACATTTATAGACTAGGTTAACCACAGAAATAGTGGAATTTACCTGTACCACTGCACTTGGCACCTGGACATCAAGTAAAGCTCTGTTCAGAAAGAAGCACTCTATGTTCAAAAACCTTTCTTTACATAAAACCTTGTTTTTATTGGACATCAATGATGTTCAAAGGCAGATGGCTGGTCTAATTTTAGTTAGGGACTGATACAACCCACCAGAGGCCAGGGTAATCAAGGGTATCCAAGGTTATGAGCCCCAAACAACAAATTTATTTTACCTCATATTCAGATTCCAGCGTCACAGTGTTCTGCTTTAATCTTTCTTTCAAAGCTGGATCAACCTGTAAGACAAACAAAAATAAAGCAAAAAAATGTTTAATTTTAAGAATTATTTTTTTAAAGAAATCTTAACCTCCCATAGACTAAATATTGGTCTATGCAAACCCTCCTTTCCTCTAAATGAGTGTATGTGCTGTTTGTTCAGATACCAGGATGATCAAAACAATATAAGAACTTGGCTGAAAAGAGACAGGTCAACAGCCAAACTTTTCAAAAAGAAAGCACGTTTGTAACCACCCCTGCACTTGCACAGCCTTCACTAATTAAATCTATAACTATTTAGTTTGAAACTGTCAAACTACACAAAGCTTTAAACAAATGAAACAAGAAAGACCAAGAAAGAGAAAACTGTGATCACGTTGCATATTTTACTGCTGAATATTGTGTTCAGGGAATAGGTATACAACGTATTTTGGTTTTCAAAATCTAAGGGCAAGTCAAACTTCCAATCTTCTGGTGAACGCAGCTCTTTCCTAGTTTTGATTCTGTACTGACAGTGCTGGCGATTCCTGACACCCTTCAGAGACGTTTGTTCAAAGAACAAATCTAAGAACACAAATGTCAGTGAAGCACAGCAGACGCACAGCACGTTTTAACTTCTGAGCCCAGAAGAAGTTACGTTCATCCCTTCCTTTGCATCTGTCTCCCACAGGCCTAAGAGTAGAAGGAAAGGGGAAAAAGGTAATTAGCATTCTTCATGCTTAGAGAAAGTGTTTTATGTTCTCAAAAAGACAGCAGCCACATATGCAGTATTCAGACACAGTCTTTAGGCTAAACGATTAAAGTATCAAGTAAATCTACCATGAGAAAAGATTCTCATTTTTAGACCACAAATACAACCAGCATTAAAAAGATGCATAAGAAGATTGGTAATGTAGTTAATTCTACATCCATGGTACACAAGTCCAACTATGACTAGTTCAGTGAAGAAAATTTCTTAATTTGCTGCTTCTTGATCTGAATGAAAAGGGCTTGGTTACCCTTGTCACAACCAACCTCAAATATCTAGAAAAGCAAAAGGAGGCAACACAAATTACAGAATTTGCCTGGTCGATGAGAAGATCCACCTTCAGACTCTGCCTCAACCCAAGCTCAGAGGTACTTAAAATACATGCCTACTATCTGTACTGATGGGAATTACTCTGAAGAATTTCCCTAGACCATAGTGTTCCCTTTGATTACAGGCAATGCCTGCTAGTCAGTATGCAGCTGGTGAGACCTCAGTTCCTAAGGATGCTCAGACAGGCAAGTCTAACACCATCTGTGCATGGACAGATTTCCCTACCTGATCAGAGGTTTGGCTATAGAAATTCATACATTTGCAACCTCCAGACTCATTACACTTGGGAAGTAAGCCAAAACATCTAAATGCTTAAAGTTTGTACAGATACAGCTCCCCCCCTTTTTTTTTTTTTAATTAAAAAAAAAAAACAACCTTGTAAAACAAAGTATTGTCTCTGTACTGGCCCTCTACATCAAAAAAAAAAAAAAAATGAAATGCTACATCTCTGCCTTGGCATTCAAAGCCTCCATAGGACTGCCCCTCATTAAAGATGGATTGCCTCTCTCCTCTGACCACGACCTCCAACAACAGCCAATGCTTCATTAGAACAATGAACCCATCCATCACACATCCAGAAATGCAAACTCTTTGAGCAGCCAAACAGGCTTTGAAGCTTGGAGCTTGCTTTCACAGTGATAACAGTGATCATGGACCTCACTATATTCAGAACTAAATGCAAACACTATTTGTTATGCTTGGTGTTCTCGCAATACACATACAGACAAGGGGTAATAAATGCTCCAGCAAGCAAAGAAGCAAGAAGTTTGATTTCCTCCTGTGCCTTTCCTTCATTTTGTAATAAGGGACCCAAGATAACACGGTTGGAGCAGCATTTTTACTTAGTTAACCACAGCCAGAATTTAACTTACAAAGACAGCTCTGTATCCCCAGTATCAAGTTTTATTTTAGCAATTTTTAGTGTGTTCTTTTTAATGTGTGGTGTTTGCATGGCCACAGCCATGTAAGGTAAAGGGAAACCAGCAGTGAAGTTACTGCTGCTTCTTCTCCCTTTCAGATTCTTCTGTCTTCAGACTTCCTTGCGTATTCATTCTCCACCAGTGTGGGTCCCTTCCACAGGGTCACAAGTCCTGCCAGCAAACCTGCTCCAGCATGGGGCTCTTCTCCCCACAGGGCCATGGGTCTTGCCAGGTGCTTGTTCCAGTGTGGGCTTCCCACAGGGTCCAGCCTCCTTTGAGCATCCACCTGCTCCAGCAGGGGACCCACCACAGGCTGCAGGTGGACATCTCCATGGTTAACTTCCACAGGCTGCAAGGGGGACAGCCTGCCTCACCATGGTCTTCACCACAGGCTGCATGCGAATCTCTGCTCCATCACCTGGAGCACCTCCTCTCTCTCCTGCCCTTGGTGTCTGCAGGGTTGTTGCTTTCACATATTCTCACTCTTCTCACTGCTCTCTCCCACTACAATTGCTGTTGCACAGCAACTTTTCCTCCTTCTTAAATATGTTCTCACAGAGGTACTATCACCATCGCTGATGAGCTCGGCCTTGGCCACTGATGGGTCCCACTTGGAGCCAGCTGACATTGGTTCTGTTGGACAAGGGGGAAACTTCTAGCAGCTCCTCAAAGAAGCCACCCTTGTAGCTTCTCAGCTGCTGAGGCCTTGCCATGCAAATCCAATATAAACTGCCCCTCCTTTGTAAATAGGAATTTTATTCAGCAAATTAACTTACTGAAAAAGACTGCTTAAACCATGTTTTGAGGGGAAATAGTACATACATCTTGGCAAGCTCTTAATATTTAATATACAGGCACACAAAGGACTTAAGTCCACTCTACAGAACATGTTATTTTTTTCAGTCACACACACAAAAAAAGAGAGCAAACTTGTATAGCTTGTATTTCATCATCTCTTTCCCTTTTTTGTTCCCTACACACTAACCCCCGTAGAATAATTTAAATGCACTTGACTGCACACGAAACAGATTTGCTCCTTCTAAAACCTTGGTTGCAAATGTGCGCTTTTCAGTTTCCAAATGGGAACAGACAGGTGACAAATTGTTATCAGAACCAATATGGCCGTTGAGAAAAATTGTATTATAAAGTTCTGTTTCCACAGTGTTTGTACCTTTGTACTATGCTGCACTGTCTTTGCAACATCACAAGAACAACAACAACAACAACAACAAAAAAAAAACAACAAAAAAACCCCACCCAAATTTCACCACCCCCCCCAACCACAAAACATGCTATTTTCAGTCTGAAAAGGCAGATAAACATCAGGATGAGCCACAATCACAGATCATAACCAGGGAACACTCAAAATGCAGGCAAAGCCAAGAAAGTGGCCTTGCCAAAGTGGTAGTTCCTTTATATTACACATCTGCCACAAGATCCAAATTACAAACACATACATTTCGCTTTCATGATGACTGCGATGCCAACACATATACTGCCAAATGAGCTAAAAGTATTCAGCTATGTACTGGCAAATGAATCATCAGCTAAATTATGAATATAAATCCCTATTAGTAAATATGATGGGGGAAGCAGACAAAGCCCAATGCCATAACAGCTTGGCAGTGTCCTCTGCACCATTATTTAGGAGGCAGGAAGGAACAGAATACAATATTCCTTTACATCAGAGGACTCCTTGTCAGGCAAAACCTCAGATTTTAACTCCATTTAAATTCAAGCTTTGTCTCTAAATATGGAATTAAAATATGTGCGGACTTCTAATTGCAGCATAATTTCACATTACATTCTTACTGAAAAACTACTGAAATATTTGATGCGAGTATTCAGACAGCTTTCATGAGAAGCTGTCTGCAAGGCTTCAAAACCAACACTGTAAATATAATTTTTCAAAGCTTTACAACTTTTTATTCTGAGCGTAGTTGCTTTTTTTTTTTTCCTACCTACCAAATGCAGCAAAAATGAATGAAACATTCTCAGAGTGTTTTGCACAATAGAGCCTTAACGCATATTAAATCAATTCAAAGTGCAAGGGCATGCATATAAGACAAACCTCAAAAAAGCATTAAAAGTTTTCAAATCAGAATTTTGTCCCGTGTCACACCCTACTGTTCCTTCAGATTTACCCTTACTAAGCTTCAAAAGGTCCCCAAAGATAAAGACTCAGAAACTATTCTTAGCTGGCTGATGTAAAAAGGGTTAAGCAGAAAATTATTCTTAGAAATCTTCATAGTAGCTATTTGAGGCTGTAAGTACCTAAAATCCTTTTAAAATCAGGCCATCACTTCTCTTTTCAAGGCTGACATTTCAGTTTTTCAATCAGACCCTGGACAGAATTTCAGGGTGGAAAAAAAGGGTGCACCTCAGGGTGCAGACAAGGGGTACTGCTTCAGCATAAAGCAGGAGTACCCCCTGCTTGCAGCCTCTACCAAACCAGGGGCTCCTGCAGAGGACTGCAATAAACTGCCCGCCTCTCTAAGCTCTTTTCAGTAAAATTTTTGTTTGCGATACAAATATTTCTGGTACAGTTATAAACATAAATGTGCCGCTAGTGAAAAAAAAAAACCTCCTAGCTAACAATTTTGCACTGATCCTCAGTGACCAAAGTTCACTTCGGTTCAGAAGCAAATAATACAGACAGAGAGCAAGTATAAAATTTGTCCATGTCACTAAGTTTACCTCCAGGATATGAAAAGAACAGCTCTTCCACAAAGGAACCCGAAGAACACCATCACTATTCCCCTTTTGACGTTCAGAGAGCTGGAAGACCTCTCCAGTGAAGACAGGCTGAGAGAGTTGGGATTGTTCAGCCTGGAGAAGAGAAGGCTCCGCAGAGAACTTATAGCAGCCTTCCAGTACCTAAAGGGGGCTACAGGAAAGATGGGGACAAACTTTTTAACAGGGCTTCTTGCCATAGGACAAGGGATAATGACTTTAAACTACAAGAGGGTAAATTAAATAGAAGGAAGAATATTTTATAAAGAGGATGGTGAAGCACTGGAACAGATTGCCAAGAGAGATGGTAGATTCCCCATCCAGGGAAATATTTAAGGTCAGGTTGGCCAGGGCTCTGAACAACCTGATCTGGTTGAAGACGAGCCTGTTCATTGCAGTGGGTTGGACTAGATGACCTTTAAAGGTCCCTTCCAACCCAAACCATTCTATGAAACACAGGAATACAAAGCAGTTGAACAGGGTTAGTCTCACTCAGTATTGAGAATGAAGGGACAAGCTGATTCGTGTTCTACACACACACAATACACACGTGCAGTGTGTGTACACTATTTAAAATACAAAATAAAAAAATATAAAAATACATCCATATTTCAAATAGCCCACTTTGACAAGCTGTCTCTCTCAGCTAATAACCATTATTATTATTATTTACTTGTCCTTTTATTATTTGTGGCCATGGGTTTTAGTGCAAAACCAAGTCTCAAACATACTGCAGCTTCTAAAATGAAGGGTTCAATTACTGCACAGGGCAACTGTTGGGAGACAACCATGCCATGAGAAGAGGACTGTGCTTTTAACAGTCTCCTCTCACATAAGTCAGTGCAGTGAGTGGTATACTCAGGTCTAGAGACTGGCACGTACTGCCTCAATATTTGTATGCTGAAGTCTTACAAAACTTTCCCTTTAGCAAGCATTTCCAGAAGGCAGTAGAAGAATTTTCTAAACAAAAACTAGATAGTTACTTTTACTAAAACATGAGTATCCTTCCCTACCCTGTCCTCCACAAAATAATATCCCACTGAGAAAGATTTCAGCTTTTACTTTGGAAATGGGGAAGGACAATGGCTCGAATGTGATGAACATGAATTAAGTTGGGGTTTTTTGTTGTTTATTTTTTTTCAGTCTGCTCACACCAGCATAAATAGATACGGCACAATTCTCCTGCAGTATCCACTACACAGAGGCCACAAAATGACTGTGCGCATGAAGTTCTTCATTTTGTTCTCCCCACCCACTTTTTAAACTTAGAGTAAACCAGAACCACCAAATCTGGCTCTCCCAATAGATTTTTTTCTTTAAAACACTTATCCTATGCTTAACTCTCCTAAATGGAAAATCAGCTATCTTGCCATGTATCAGTCAACTTTAATCTTCCTTGAGAATGAAAGACTCCCATAAACAAAAGTTGTGTCATAAATATTCCAAATTGTGGTTTATGAGCAGAGTGAGAAGCTGTGGACAAGAGAGGATAAACCCCAGGGCTCAGTGTAAACTACGGCCAATCTGAGTGCTGCTCTACTTAAGGAATTAAAGGAAAAAAGCCTGTGAAGTACAATAAAGGTTGTACTTAGGCCAAACTCTTCGGCATGCAGTCTTTGGTACAGAAAAGGGTGAGGCAAAACATACTATTTTGTGCAACTTCATTCACAAAATCCTTTAACTACAGTATTTATAATATTTAATACATGAAAAACACTTAGGTAAGGCTACTAAGGAATATTTCTGAACACGGGGGAGATAGCTGAGACTAGGTGCAAAACCTGGCTTCGTGTCCTTTCACCCCTTCCTAAGATCTGCATAGAATACAGACAGTTAAAAGAAAAAAAATATTTCATATAGCCTGCGACAGAAATCAATGCAGACATTTCCAAAGGAGCCATATAAAACCTTATTACAGCAGCATTTCACAGAGTTACAGTACATGGAGCACCAGTGATCTCTTGAAATCCAAATCTTCTACTTATTTCCAGATGGATCAAAACCAGGCCTACAATCCCAAACTCTGGACCGTACATGTGCATATGGAAATGAAATTAAGTTAAAGGCTAATATGCTGACCAAACCATCCCATACTTCAGCCAGTACTTAGGCACATCTAGATTTCTTGTATATAAGGTCATCAAAACTAACAAGGGTTCTATAGCTTTCAGTTCTGAGAAGGAAGTACTCAAGGATTTAATCAATGATGCGTATGCTTGATTGCAGGAGCACATTTATTTATTTGATTTATAAAACATAAATCAGTGCCTTAAACCTTGGCTCTGAGTATGCTAGCATAAATTTCATTTCTCAGTAAAATTCAGTGCAGAAACTGTTCCTTCCAGTATAAAAATAAAATATTCCAATAGCAAAAAAAAAAAAAAAAAACTACAAAAACCAAAACCCCACAAGTCCGGAACCAACAGCAAGACTCTCTGTGTTTTTGAAAGGTCTCTGTAAAGAAAAGCAAATTTTGCTGCACGTGTAAAGATGAACCAGTTCTAAGTAAGACCAAATCACATCTCTCATCGTAAAGTCAGAATGGCAGAGCTCTCCAATACAGGATCTCAAAGCTGGAATTTGCTTTTGCTACATCTTGGTTTCCCTGCAATCCAATAGTACAAAGGGTGGGACTTGCTAAGTATTCTGTGCAGTTTTTCCCAAATTTCTCTTTTACTTTCTTCCAAACAGGAAAACAAAAGTGTAAGATGGTGCAGGTGAAATGGATAGAATATGCTGAAGATCCATGGTGTAAACTATGCAAGAAAGGCAAGAGCGGTTCAGCCTGATTTACTGAGGATTTAATGATTTACTATCTGAGGATTTAATGCATTTATTTATCATCACAGAAAGGGGTGAAAACTAAGGCAACAGCACATTCTTTTCTGTGGGCCAAAATGTGGACCACTGTGTCATAAAAGGATTCTTAGCCTGGAACAAGAGTTGCAGAATTTGCTGAGTCAGCCGTCACAAAACATTGACAGAGAAAACAGTAAGAGGAGTAAGTCACCTATTTTAAAAAAGTTAAAAGACTATTTCTCAAGGTGCCTTTGTAAAGTCTCTTGAGTATGCTACACCTGTCCTGCTACAGGCACTTAAACATTGTGAAGTACAGGACATAAACTAAACAACCTTAAGGTATCAGTTCAGAAAGAGGAAACAAAAGGAAACGTTGCATAATCCGCATTTTAAAAAAATCCTTTTCTTCACCTCAATTATGTGGGTGTTATTTATGAAAAATCAAAGACATCTACTAAAAGATTTTAAGTTCTTAAATATCAGTTTCATTGTATTTTAACTTACATGCAAGCTCTTTGCAATGTTTTAACAAACCTCTCAAAATTCCTTGTAATACATCTGCTGTTAATATATCTATTTGTCATCTACATTTTCAAATGCATTTTCTACATATTTCAGTGAACCCATCAACGTGTTATTTAGTTAGTATTATACAGCATTAACCAGTGCATGCAAAAGAAAAGTCTAATATGAAAAATGTTGAGCTGCATTCAGAATCATGACCTTTATTGGAAAAAGCAAAAGCTTTCACTTTTATTCAAAGTTGCACAAATACAAAAGGAATTTTAATAAGAGTTCTTGAATATATACTAAAGAAGGACTTGCTGTACCCAAATTACAGGATTAATTGGTTCATTTGCACCACCTTTCTGAGAGTAACGGACATGCTATGGAAAACACACCTAAGGTATATATATCTACAAGGACTCGCATAAGTGTGAGTTTGTGAGACCAGTGTCTAAGGCCAAAAAACCCCCCTTTTGCCTCTAAGGCGAAGACAGTTAATAGGTAGAAATAATGAAGACAAAATACAACATTTGGATGCAAGTCCTGCAGAATCAACATTTTTTATTATATTTTAAAAAGATTGCATTTTAGTGACTATGTACCTACTATGCAAATTAAAGCTTTTCCTTATAGCTCCTAATTCCAGACAGAATCAACTACTTCATGGTAACTCCAAAAAAACAGGAAGGTCACTTCAATTTTTGTTGAAAGCAAGTAACTTCAAGAGAGAAATCATGAGTTGGCAGTTGAAACCAGAGTGCAAGTTGTCTGTGTTCCTCTCACCATACAGAACAGAAGTGGAGGGGTGTCCTCTTTAGTTCTGTACTTCAGCAAAAATACCTGCGTTCAGGTGTTCCACTGACTGTTCAGTGAGGCTCCTCCTGGTAAAATAGTCCTAGGAGTGGCTTACTTTAATAATACAGTAAACCCAAAGGCACCATACAATATCTAAACCACTATCTTTTGCTTGGTCTCTCAGTTCAGAAACACAAAAGAATTCATTTAAAGGGAAAAGTCTAACTATCTCACAGGAGACCAATCCTTAAGCTTCAATAAACACACTGAAGCTTCAATAAAACAACAAAAAACACTCAAACCCCCAAAATGCAATCAAGCAACCTTCTCATGTAGGCACTGAGATAGTCTGATTCTTCAAATGTGATATAGTCACACAATACAGGTAAAAGAATGCAGAAGCTAATTTACTGATTAGGAACGCTTTCCTTAAACATGTATCTGTGTATATACATATATATGCATTTTTTTCTTTTCAAAATGCATAAGTTAATGTCTAAGCCCTGTCTTGAGCCATGTGAAAATATCTGCTGCCTTCATACAAACAAGTCCAGTTTTCACTAGGAGCAAGAAAACACACACTAAAATTTTTGCTGACTTAAAATAATCAACACTACAAAACAAAAGTCTCTTTTTAACCATAAAAATGGTTTTAAAATATGTTTTAAAATGTCATTTTGATTTATAATACAGATCTCAAATTTTGACCTCGTTATGTCTATTTGAACAGAAACAATTTTCAGAATTCAGTGTGAACTTACCAAAATTGCTTTCCTTGTTCTGAAATGGCATTTCTGCAAATAAGTTAAATATTGAGAAACCCCCCCAACTACCAAATTCTAGTAACTGCCATCCTAAACCTGCATGCGTTAAAGGAATCAACACTTATTCTACAGTTCACATGGCATGTAAGTAAAAATACTTTCCACACTGACATCTAGTGAAGTTTTACAGTAAGAGAAAGCCTATTCTAATGCTTTGCACTTACATAAAGCTTTTCATCTTCCAAATTACCTGTATTTTAGATTACTAGAATTTGCAATGGATTTGTACATCATGTACTATTTTCTGTGGAAAGGTATTTGGCCACTATTTTTAATAAGAAACGTATTTACCTGCCAAAGGCCCAGACATTCTGATGGGTACATTAGAGACAGTTATAATGGTAATATCCAGTGTAATTAAATCTAAAACATGAGTAGCAAAGTTACTGTTTTGGTATTATGCCAGATGTACTTATAAGGGCTAAACATGCAACATTAACAAAACAGTTCTACTAAATTCAGTGGGAATTATGAATGCAAAATGTTTTAATTCATACATTTAGATAGTAGTAAGGCAAGTCATCTCTCTTCTCTGTGCAGTATTCAGGAAGCCTGTATTCTGACATTCTCTCTGTAATCAATGAAGAAAGGCATTCCTCTGGGAACACCTAAATTAGCATCCTGCTCTAAATCATCCCAGCCCTTACACTTGGTAGGCTTTATTAACAGCACACGGTCTTTGAGGGGACAGAAGTGGAAGGACTGTTAGGGAGAGCATGGGAGTTCTTGGCCCCACAGCCTCCTGTCCTACTTGCCATGGGACGTCATACCCTCCTTCAGCTGCGCTCCAGAGAAGCAAGACATAATGTTGTACCAGCTACAACATTAATTTCAGCACTCACTAAAGTTTTAAAGACAAAGTCTCATTTTTATGCCTCATCAAAAGAAAGCAGTTAAGCACCGCCTGATGCAAGATACAGGAGATTCAGTGCTGACTCTGGGGAAAATGTATCACCTACCGAATCACAAACAAACCTATAAATGCTTTCTGCAGTGACAGATATTTGAAGAGAAGCAGATTATGCATTTTCCCCGCTCATTAGTGATTGTACTCCAGATCTGAGTTCAGGATCTGCTTTTGCAAACTGCTACATAGCTGTGGTTTGCCACAGAACCGACTGACTTGAGTCTTTCCAGCCTCAAAACACAAAGGAGAAGAAAGGGAAGGTCCATTCAGACAGAGATCGCGCTTAAAATGGGAATATTCCTGGACAAAGGGTTTCAACACTTTCTTCATAAAAACTGTAGTGATCTACAAGTCCCGCAGTGCAAAATATCCTGATCTAGGGACTGGGAGCCCAGTACTTCTGTTTTAACTTCAATCTGCTGACACCACAGCTATTGGCTCCACAAGATAAGTCTGGAAAGCTAGATGTTTTCTGGCACTTGAGGGAGGTGGGGGGAAAAACAGCTGGATATTAAATTATGTTTTGGCTAAAAGCTGCTTTAAGCTAAATTATACACTTGTAATCACTTCAATTGCAAGGCAAAAATGCTAGTAATTAATTGTGGCAATGTGACAGGATTTAAAGCAACCAAACAGAATTCTTGGTAGTATATAAAATGTAAAAATCTGAAAGCTATCAACACTTCATGTACTGAAATTAGTTCCACTTGCCATGGCATCAGAATGAGTTCTTCCAGTTAATAACCTTCTCTTCATTTGAATCTAATCTTGACAACAGAAACACCATCAAGAATTATGGAATGGAAAAATGGCTTCTGTTTAAAACTAGGACTCTTAATAATTGCACTCTATTTTGTATTTCATCACAGAGAAGCTCAATAATCTGAGGTAAAGCTGCCAGATGTCCAGATTTCTCCAGACACAGCCCGTTTTTTCACATAGAAATCCCATCCTGGGAAGAAAAAAAAAAAGATGACAAATTTGGCCATTTGCCTGGAATTTCCAGAACCCATGCATCACAGCAGTCAGGTGGTAGCTCTAACGTGGCAGCATAAAGCTTCCAAGCTTGACGCTTGTAAATCCTGGACAATGTACACCCACCAAGACTTGTGTGCACCTGAACAAAGAGGTACCTGGTGTGCAGAACATGATCCCTTTACTGAGTACTTCCGAGGAAAAAAATCACAGACAGGATCCAAATTCTATCCTGAATTTCTGGGACATAACTATGACAGCCCTCACTTTGATGTAATCTTCTAAGTGCATCCACAACTTGCATAAGCATATGAGAAAGTTGGAACAAGGCAGAGGGTCACCAAGGTGATTTACTAGTTCAAGAGAGGTAAACAGCAATGGGCACAAATGTGTTAGTACACAGATCTGAAGATTCAGAACTAGATTTGCAGGGACCTATCACTCAGTTGAGTAGCAAAAAGAATTAGGCTTCTGTAAAGAGGCAAGAGAAGATTTAGATGCTTAGAAAGGGGATAAATGCTGGCAGCAATTAGAGCAGCAGTAACTACAGACAGATGAGGAAAGGCTGAAACCTGTTAATGATACTGGCTAAACTCAGTGTCATTAACAATACATTTTCATATTACTTGCCAAAAAAATTATACTGGGACAATATTACAAGATTGAAACTAAATATTCAATGGAAAAACAGGTATTTCAAAGTTAAAAATTAGTACAGCCTTAATACTTCATCAGTGAACACATGTATTACCAAAATAATCTCTGTATTACTAACATCACATTCAAATTTAATAAGACTGTCCCAACTTTTAACAACCATACCTGTTTGAGGTTTTTAACAGATGTCTTCCGGTATTGACAGGTCTCCTGGCTTCATCAGAACAGGCTACAGATGGCCTTTGTCTGATATTTTCAACGTGAAAGGACAGGTATGGGCTACACTTTATCTTCAGGTTGTCCTAGAGTGTGCTTTAAGCTGTTTGTGGTGACATTAAGCAGTGGGTCTAGGTGGATCCAATCACCTGAAACCATTCAAAAGCATACACACAGTGTCAGTCTTAGAAGGAGGCAAAAAAAGAAAAAAGTTACTGAATCCCAGACTGACTCCATATTTGCCTTTGACAGAAAAACAGTGTTTAATATGCTAAACTGAAAGGCTGTCTGAAAAATTAAAACATACGCCTCCGTGGTTTTATAGCAAACTCAGTAAACAGCTGTTTAGACACTAAGTGGGGGAGTCATCTGAGTTCAAGTAAAAGGGATTAGTTTTTGCTGAAATCAATGCAAGAACATGAACCCAACACTAGCAGCTGAACCTCAAAATCTTCAGGAATAGCACGGATAAAGAGCTCATTTCCATATAATCTCTCTGGACTCAACTGAAACAAGCAAGAAAACTGACGTCTGAACATCTGGTACCACCACAATACAGAGTTTGAAAAGCTCTGCTACCCTTTCATTTCTGTGCCATGTTGCAGGACTGAAATTACTACCTTGGATGATTCTGAACCATGGTCAAAAGATGTAACAAGTTCCAAATTCTCCCTGCCAACAGAAACAAAGACAGGGTAAGGGCACCTGCGTAGCCATGAATGAGAAGCCAGGCTGCCTCTCTTAACATCCCATTCTAAAACCCTCCACTAAGAAGCTCATACTTGGAAGCAAGGCCCACTTTAATTTAGTAGAATGCACTTTGTTACATAAATACTGACAAGGGTAATTTTTTTCTCCTATCAGCAATCATAAATGTATGCCTCGCACATTGTCTAAAGGACCAAACAACATTTCAGTGTATTATTTTCTCAATTTTTGCAGGACCTAAGGCCAAGCTCATTAATGCATTTAGTCTTTGAAAAATCAACTAAATCTACTTATACATGGAAATTAGCCAAAGTTTGTCTTCATTAGACTTGAGACTCAGGCCAACCTGACCTGTTTAAGGGAAAAAAAAAAGAAAACAATAATCACCAGTATCAATCCCTTGCCACACTGTGCTTGTGTAATTAGCTTACTGAAACCAATTAAATATATGAAGACGCATTTATAAATAAATAAATGCTGAAATGCTAGATGAGAAGGCTTAATTATTCTTCCAAGTTCAGTGACAAATGCTAAACTGATTCCACGTTCCCTTGCTGACAAGTTTAGAATGGATATCATTCCCATCCAAAAAATTACACCAGACACCAATTAAAGGTACTCTAATTTTGTTTACACTCAAAACAAACAGGATGTTTTTAATACAACCTCCTATGAAATCATGGGGGAAACTCTCCAGAATCACAGAATACCTCAAACAGATTAAATAAGAACTCCTTTACCTTCAAGCCATCTGCTAGTTTGCCAGTGCAGCTCCAGGGACAGAATATTTAGAGCTATATCAGAGTATTTAGGGCTATATCACCTAATTTCATCTTTCTAAACTTTTGACTTGAAGCATAAAGTCTCTAATTAGGATCCTCCTGCAGTCACCTAATAGAGATGGGCATTTCTAGAGAAAATAAATCCCACTTTAAGACGTGTCAAAAACCGAACTCACCTGCACCTGAAGTTAGGCAGAGGTTTACCCCACCCTCCATTCACTGGTCAAATTAAATATAAAGATATTAATACACTAAGGACAGAACTCAGCTTACTGAAACATGGTAATAATAAAGCGTTGAGCTCCATCTCTCCACTTTTCAGTCAAAAGAGAACAATGCATTTCTCAAGCATCTTTTTTTTTAAATTGAATGAAGCATATTATGGGGGCATTTCTCTCTGAAACCATCTATATGGGCTGCCTGGGTAGTTATCTCAAACTAGGCATTTCATTTAAGAAAATGGAAACATGACCAAGACAAACCCCTGAGTTAGCGCACACCACCACAAACATTTAGCTTAGAAGACACCAAGTGTTTAAATTTCACTTCCCTAACTCTAATAAACCATTTAGAGCATTTTGAGTACTAGCAGTGTTCATTTAACTTGACCTTAGCATTGGTAGTGGCTGTTGGCACACCAGGAAGTCTAGAGTATGAGTTTAAATCCACCTGGAACAAAATCAAGCAGAAAGGCTGCAGAACACAGACGATAACTGAGTGCATGGAACAACCCGAGCTGGCAGCAATAGCATCAAGTCCATTAGTTGTCTTGAGAACAAACTACACCACTATGGGCTCTGCCAGTCCAGCCTGGCCACAAAGACCGGGCCTATCCAGATTACTGCTTGAAATGGTGAAGTCAGTCAAGTTTTTAGGACCTTTGAGAACACCAAGGTGTAAAGCCATTTCAAGCACGGATGCTTATCCGTTAAGAACTGCAATACAAACAGTCGCAATTTTCAGTCAGTTGAACAATTTGAGGGAAGAAAGTGAAAAACAGGCTTCCACATCCTGCTGCAACACTGCCTGCTATCTCTAGTGAAATTCTTAGTATCTTTGATAGTTTTGCAAATTGAGCAAATACTGTTTTCTAACACAGATGCAGGTCCTCAAATTAAGATAAACAAGACAGTTTGCAGTAAAGCAGCTCTATCTAGTACTAGTAGCTCCCAATATGTTTAATGATGGGCACAATATGCTGATATTCCACAATTATAAGAAAAAAACAGCATTATTTGTTTAATTTTAAACGATACAGACATATTCGGAGGCTGAGGTAATTTTCTTTTCAAATCTTCACCTCATATGACATACATTATTTAAAGGAAGAACTTGATGTGACATTTAGAAACATGACAGATTGTTCAGAAACCATACTGACTTTACAATACTCATTAAAATTACGTTTAATTCTGTAATGCTTCTTTTTTTCGCAGAAAAAAAACCCAACAAAACCCAACAAACCAAAAAAACCAAACCCAACTTCTGCTGGGGCACAGAAATCATATCAAGTTGTAGGTCATGGGCAGGTAAAATAGGAGAAATAACCAACAGACGATCTTAGCTGTAATACTGCAGGGTACGTTGAAGTGTGTGACTCCTGTAGACACATCTGAGATAGCTGACATAGTGACAGCAACAGGGACGTGCCAGCCAGCAACACAGCATCATTTTGCCCAGTCACTCACAATTTTACACCCTTTTTGGGTGGATGTTGCAATCTCATTTAAACACTGTGCTGCTGCAGTTGTCACCGTCTCAACAGTTTGAAAAAGAATGTAGTATGTCTGTGAACCAGAGTAATGTTTCAAATGCAACACAAAAGCACTTAATAGGCAGATACCACTTACTTCTCAACTATCCATTTATAATAATGAGAAAATGCTGGACTGATTTCCTGGATGGTCCTGAGTTGAACACCAGTTATGTTCTCCTCTGATATAAAGGCCTCATGGGAACTGATCAGTTCCCTGCTCCTGTTCCCTCCTAAACTATTTCACCCTGCCCCAAAACACTTGAATTAATGGATATCACCCGAGGAAATTTTTTTTTAAATACTCGTTTGAATTTAAATAATTCCTTCTATTTGAATTAATTAACTTTCCTGTTCCCTATGTAAAGTAGAGCAGCATTAATTATCTGCCTTTTACAGACTGAGAAAGTGAGACACGCTAAAATTCAGTGACTTACTCACAGGCAGAGCGGAGCTCTGTGGTAGAGGAGGGAACTGAAGCAAGAACCTTAACAAGGTGGAAATAAAATTTCCAATGAGATCAGTGGAAGTTATTTAAATCGCTTGCTGCTGTGGGTCCCCTGACACTCACTCATGAACTTCAAGATGCCTGACTCCCCTGACACCCACTCATGAGCTTCAAGACGCAATGTTAAAGGACAACACTAGGGACCCACCAACAGTATTTTGAAAACTGTAACACTGAGTATAACCAACCAGACAGTCAGCACACTTAAATCACTATCAAGCCCAATTAGGAGAACTGTAAACCAGTAAAGTGCCAAAGTGTCATAAGTGATCATATTAGCCTTCTTTTCTCTTCCACTCCTCATTCTTTTCTTCTTCAAATGAAAGCAAGGCTTCCAGGATAATTCTCTATGCAACACACGTGCTCTTCTTCCCAACTCCATGGTTGCTATAAGATGAAAGCTGAGATCCTCCCTGGTGTATCATTTAATGAGTTAGGACTTCAAGACATCAATAAATGCAGTAAAAGAGTATTGATAGTAGCAATGCCAACACCTTGCAGGTGTCTCATGCAAGCTTGCAGCTATATCTCGTGGGCGATACATGACTACACATGAGTCAATTGGTTATAAAGATTAGCTAAGGAGCTCAAAACACTGCCTTTCCCTTTACAGACATTTTAAAGACAATCTACTCAGTCTGCGTTATGCTCCTAGCACACTCACTGGTGAGTGTGCTTCACACCAGCACCATCCTTTGATACTTTTTCTGGATTTCCAGTTTATTGCTCATAGAGGATGGCACTCCGAAAGAACAGGTCAGGTATTTCCATTTTCACTTGGATTTAAACTCCTGGAGTGCCATCCATAGACATATTTTCATGCACAACAGCTGATTCGGGGTGGAACTCGTCTAGGAGAAAACATGAACTTCGATAGATTTTGACTCCACTGCCTCTACTTTCAGCCTCAGTAAGACAGAAAACATTATTCTAATTTCTACTAATAATATTCTATTACTCTACTTCTGGGTGGTACTTGCTTTGCATAGGACACAGGAAAAGTGAACAGGATCTACACAGTTTCCAAACACCAGAGAGGTGAGTATAGTAACACTGCACTGCATAATCGAACACAGGGCCTATTTGCAGACTCCAAAGACTAACTGATGTTTCTTCTCCTGACAAAGTCACCTAGTGATTCTACCCTTCCAGAGATGCTTCTGCTGCATGTTACCCTGGAGGGACTTGCTCAGTTCTATCAGTCCTATTCCTCTCATACTCTGAGAACCTGCCTCACAATCATACTTCTTCAACAAAGCAGTTTTGGAGCTTACATACTCTATTATACTAGTCTAAATGGTTTGCTGATGGGCTGAAAGCCTAGATTTTCCCAGGCAGGTAATATACTGCTTCTCTTCAACCCTCTGCAGTAATTATCAGCCAATAGCACAGATCATTCCAAATGTCCAAGATTCTTTTATCTAAAATTAGACCTGAATCAGCAAGTGTCTACCATGGTTTGAATGACAACAATAGGCTTATAGTAAATAAAACTGATTTATTATTATGTAGCTAAAAGGAAAAAAAAATGTGTATATTTAATAGAAGTCACATTTTCTGTTAAAAAGACTCCTTGAATAAGCATCTCTATTCAATTACACACACAACGAGAAACAAGACAAAGAAGGGGCTTAGTTTGCCATTTGAGAATAAAGGCATTTGGAATAATGCCTATACAAACCTACTCCTTTCTTCTCCATTAATTCCACGTGATTTTCCCGTAAGCATACCTGGCTTTCTAGAACCAATTTCGATTTGCATAAATTCTTCCCAGAAAAGGAGCAATTACATAACTTAATGATTTCTCCATTAATGGATATTTTGGCAACAACAGATGATGGAGAAATGCTTGATTAGTTTCAGGAGAATTCTAACTAGCATAAACAGGCATTTACATCAGTAAGAGTCTCAGCGTAAGTTCACGTTAAACGCAGAACATTCAGTGTGCTACGGGAAGGCGGCTGATCTAGGTATCCTGAGTAAATGAAGGAGTACCCAAAATGGATTTTTGCTTTTGCAAGAGACAGGCATATACAAAGCCCTGGTGTTCAAAGATGCCATACTTTTATATCAATATGCTATAGCAATAGTATAGCAAAGATGCTATACTATTAAATACCTGCTGTTGAGATGCTAATAGCCTCTCTTTAACTGCAGCTCTGGGCTCTCTCTCCTTCCTACACATCAGCTGAGCCTCAGCCCAAGGTCCCAAGCGAACAAGAGGACAGAAATCCTTTTGCAACCCCTTCCCAGTCCCACTCTGGCTACAGCTCCAGGCCCTCTTGCCCACCCCTAATCCTCACCCCAGCACAACACATCCCCATCACACCATACTCCCTCAAAAGGCCAAACCACCATTTTCTCTTGAATTTTAACTCCTTTGTCAAGGAACATTCTTCAAAAGCCAGCTTGACATTAATATCATACACATTATCATTAATGAAGCTTTTGGTCACTAAACCACAAGAACACAGAGAGAAAGCAGCAGTTAACCCCTTAGGCACTGAAACACAGACACTAGTTCTAATATGACACTTCCTTTGAAATATCCTTGTCAGTTGAGAACTTGCCTATTAATGTGGTTTCCCTCTCACAGCACAATGAGAATGGTAAGACTGAAAAAGAAAAAGGACACATACTTTTGAAGGGAAGGGATCATAGTTTAGCATTTGAAACGTAGTAGAGATGTATCACAAAAGGACTGCCGAAGTTCTGTCTATCTAGCAGCTGAATTAGTCAGAAAACAAGTTTAGGAGTCAATCTTAAAAAAGGGGGCATGCTATAGTTTGCACATCCTTAAAACATGATCAAAAAAGACACGTACTCGGGTATTAGAAATTACTTTTGGATGGGTTGCTTAACTTCAGCAGTGAAATGGAAATAATAATCCTACCTTTTCTGACAATACGGCTATGAAGCTTAATTCTTTTAAATTTTGTGAAAGACTTTTGAGCTTCTTGTATCAAAAGTGTCATTTAATTAAACATTGCTATTATTCCAAAGGAGCAACTGCAACAAAATAATCCTATTTATTTTATTTCTTATCACAATTTGCATGTAACTGCCCAACCTCCCAAAAGGAGCCCTTATTCCTGTTCTGACAAGGACTTATGCAAGTCCAAGCATGTTATATGAGAAAAGCTTATTCTACTTGGACACATAAACAGATATTATGACCATCAGGATCTTTAATAGCATTTTTAAATTATTTAGATTAATGTTCCTTTCCTGAGTTTCACATACATTTTAAACTAGATTTGTTTTTCTTTATCAGTTAAAATACATTCTAATCTCTTTTACTGTCTTATATAATGAATTAAAATGGTTCTTAACTCTACTTTTATGGACATAAAACCATAAATTAATGGAACACATTGCTTTGATTTGTCTGTCTATTAACGAGCCCAGAGTTGGTGTGCTAGTTCTCAGCCAATACTGCATTAGACATTATTTATATTTTATCTATTCCTAAATAAAATTGCAACAAAAAGAAAAATAAAACACTGATAGAAAGTAACTACGCAGAAGACAGCACTGGAGGAAGATTTGTAAGATTACTCTGCCCTGTCTATGGGCTTATCAAATATGGGACTGAGCAGGAGTGGGCAACATGGTTCTTCAACAGCCACATCCAGGTATGCAACACAAGGAACAATGAGGAAGGATTAAAGTAATTTCGATGGCCCACAATAAGAGTTTAAGACAAAACAAGTACAAGGACCACAGCAGAAAACCACAAAGTCCAGAGTCTTACACAAAATTCTTTTATATAAAAACTGCCATATCATCTTTAAAAAAGCTTCATGCCACCTGCAAGTGAGCAGCACCGAGACCAGAAAGTCTCTCTGCACGGCAATGGCAGACCTGCACTTTCCCAAGATAGTATTACCAAGCCGGTATTATTTTCTGCTGAACTGACAGACTCCTTTCAGATCTCTTCATATATAACTGGAAGTAGTGTTATACTTGGAGGTTAAGTAGTACTAGTAAGCAAGCTATCTCCCTCATTCAGAAGGTTTCCAGTTTGTCTAAAGAAAGGCTTCTTCCATATAGTACATTCTGACATACTAAGTAAAGACTAGCACCAATTTCTTTCACAGAGCTTATAGAACAGGATGTAACACAATGTTAAAGGTATCTGCTTATCTGAGTCAATGCAAAGCCAGGTCCCAAAACCCATCTAACGTTATATTCTCAATGCCAAGTATTGTTTGAAAACAGAACCTGTTAAAATACCCATTTTCTTAGTCTAAATCAGATACAATATCTTTGTAATAACCTCCTTATTAGATGTGCTGCACATCTTCTCAGGATTCATAATTGCTACTTATAATCAACTAAAGGAACAAAATTTTTCTATTATTTACGTTGATCTGTTACAGGTGGTAAAAGGATGCATCATCATGTCAGGTCTTTTATTGTTACCTTCACTACTCACTGCTGAGCAGCATCAGCTGTAGCCCAGGGCTCAGCATGCCCCAATACCATTAGTTTGCTTGTCCTAGCAATCCTTTAGAAGAGAGTATATACACCAAAGGACATGGAAAGGAAAAGTAAAGAAAACTATTTGAACTACCTTGCCATGCAGATTGTGGACATCGTATCTTATCTGAGCAAATTCACGGAGTCCAAAAGATCCTCCAACAAGATACAGCTGAAAAACAACAAAATGAAAGCAGACGTGTTAGGAAAAGAACACTTTGCATACTGATGCAATTCATTTACCAAGGGACCCTGCTTTTCTTCCAACAGAAACACCAGGAAATGAAGGAAATAATCAACTGGAAGATATGTATCGGAGAAGAGGGAATGTACGTTAAGTCAAAATCTTCTTCCACTCTCTGGGCCTGGTTTTCACAAATTTCCTCCTTCATACAAAGACAGCTGCTTTATGAGTCACATTTTCTAAGGGCTTCCTCTTCTCTTACCCCTTCTTCTCCCTCCCCATATGGCTTCCTCACATAACTGCAGCAAAGGAACCTTTATCTCACCACCGCAGGATTTATTCTCATAATTTCCAAGTTCTATGGGGAAGTAACAATGTCACATTGACTCACCCTGATGTCTGTGGGTAAGAGATCTAATATGCACTTCTGAACGGACCAGCCAGCTGGAGCTATGGTTCAATGACACATTATAACATAGGCTAAAAAAAAAAATCAAATCCACCACATCTCCACTTTTATTGTAGCCTCCTTAGCTGTCTTGCAGTTTCCTCCACACCTATGAAGCTTTTGAATAAGAATAGTAAAGGGATAAATGGGAGGGGGGGTGGACGGACACGACAAGATGGACCCTTCATATCCACATAAAAAAAATCATTAAATAATTCTTTCTTAGACAGAGGGATATCATAGAACTGTATATGTATTTTTACCATTAGAAATGGACAGACTAACCAGGAGATCAAGTATTGTTAACAAACATCATTAAGGACTTGAAAATTAGCTTAGCAACTCTCTGGAAGAATCAGGCCTACTGTTCCTGCTCTGACCTGACAGACTCCGTCTGCTGCTCTCTGTTAAGGCAGATTCACAGGAGGTCAAAAGGCTTCACATCTAAAGATGCATATCTAAGGAAGGTGGAAGCATAAGGAAGTTCTAAGGACCTGAGTGAAAAAAAGGGAAAAAAAATCCAAACCCCAACACCACCCTGTTTTATCACACCACACTGCTGTTACAGCCCTTCATTGCAGGCTGTCGCTGCACTGGTAAATGTTTTCTATACAATACTGGCTGATTTCTCCCCACATGTGAGGTCTGCAGCAACGGCCCATGTCCAAGACTTGTTATAATTGTGCTGCACAGGTAGTCAAAATGTACATTCTTCTACATTATTCCTTCAAAAGTTGCAGGAGTATGTGACTTCCCATCAGGCAGGTAAAACTACTCACAATCATGTAAACGCACTCCCTACACATGCCTAGATGCTGGTCAGCTACAGACTGGTACCCACTTCATAATATATAGCATATATATATCTAATAAATACTATAAATAATATACTCTGTTCAAAGAACAGGGAACTCTTCACAAATAGGCAGGAGTTACAGGCTCCATAGTCTCTTTCTGGCCTGGCCCTTTTGGTAAGACTAAGAATTTATCTGTCAATTAGAAACACATAGACCAAAATCTGTGATAGGAACATCCAGCTGCCAGGCTACGGCTACGGAACTCTTACCCAGAAAGGCAATCAGAAAATCATCATGTCACAGCAAGTTAACTTTCAACAACTAGAAATCAGACCCACCAAGAAACTGGATGGCACCATACTCGTATCATATCTGTTCAAGTAATTAATGATGCTCTTGCAAATATTGAATCATCAAAACACACAACAGAAAAAAAGATATTTGTATAAAGAGAGAAAAAGAAAAGTCTCCCTCATGTATTTCATTATGAAAGAATAACAAGAAACAGAAAATGAAGTATTTTAAATGCTTAAAAAGAACCTGAACATTATCCAAAATTTATTTAATTAAAGCAGATTTGTCAGCTGAAAATATGGTAACACATAATGTTGAAAGTCTCAAGGGTCAGACTATGACTGAATTTTAACATGACTGACACCTCAGCATAAATTTTCATTAGCTGATCTTCTTCAACTCCTAACAAGAATTATGTTAATTAACATCCAATGTGTTAATTCAAGAAACTCTGAGTCCTAATGAGCAGAAATCAGATGTGCTATAGACAAGTTTACGATTGTTACAAACCACACCTCATGGCTTTTGTGTATATTAGTATGTTGTCAAAGATTGGTCACGGTGGCGGAACAGCAACTGCACTAGATAAGGCTCAGTACACAGTTGTTAAACCAGGCAAAAAGTAGCAATTACTTGTAACATCAATTAAAAGTAGTTTGCCCAACAACAAACTTGCATGAAGTATGTACCATTACAAGATGCACTATGAACAAGTGGAAGATCTTTAACTGGCCTGTTAAAGATAACCCAATGTAATGAAACAGTACACCGTGGCTTACAAAGCCGTGCTCTAAGCTAAGAAAGAAATACTACAGTCTTGAGCTTTGATCATGTAAAACTATGTAACGTACACTGTAACTACAGGAAGTCAAGTAGAAGGTTGTTGCATGAAATAAGTCATGTGCTACAGATTTTGTCTGATCACATCCTATCACTTGTTTGAGAGCAACCATCCATTATACATTATGCATTTCACATTTGCAGCTATAACCATGATAATAAAGAAGTAGTTGATCCACACCCCACACCCCCCCCTCCATTCCTTTTGACAGGTTTTGGCCTGAGACTGTAATTTTACTCACATTACCTTCATACTATTAAAGCAAAAAAACCCCACTTTTCTGATGTACTTTTGTTCTTCATACAGCCTAAGCAGCATTACTAGCCTGGCAAATTGGCATATTTTGCTTATCAGGCACTACCAGTATAGTTGCCTGTACACTTCCAGTACCACAATGGTTGATTTATCTTATGATGAAGCATCAGTCAGGCTGCATCTGAGTCAAAGCACACTGATGCTGTAAGAAATTACAAATGCCACTGAAATATTGTAATGCTGAAAGATTAAGATTAAATAATTTTCAAAAGCACAGAATATACACAAAAATATAGATAATATATTTACAAGTTTACTTGACCAATGTTGTAAGAGACTAAACATGATGTCTAAGGCTTCACTGCAAAACCAGACCAGAATCAGCCATATTCAGGACTTATTTAATCAACCAACAGCACGTCAGCACAGCCCTGAGCAGAAATTACCTTGATCTACACCAGTCAGAGCAACAATGGACAGCCACTCAGTCAATTAGATTTTTGAAAACTGTGTTCAAAAGCCAATAGAAGAAGGTATAAATGAACTTATGCAACTATAATAGCGTTAAAGGTTATAAAGAACTCAGTGTCTGACAATGCATTGAGTGGAAATATTAGTCTTGCTTTAAATGTTTCCTTTCTCTTTTTTGTATTCGGAGGGAAGCTGTCCTCACTGCTTTCATTTACATTCACTGTATTTAAAGAGAAGAATGCATACATATAAACAATGAAGCATCAAGTCAAATAATTTTAAGTGGGTTAAGACTCAAGTTAAACATTATCAGCTTTATGGCTTTCCATATTCGGTATGTCTTGCACACATTTCTAGTTTCCTAATTTGTAAAAGAGAGATAATCTCTACATTCCTTGCAAAATGCTCTTCAGTTAAAAAAGCACTGCTCAATGCAAGCCAAGGGCAATGGCAAAGTCCAGTATGTTCCACCCACTAGTCCAGACATAAAAGAAACAGCAGAAACTATTCAGGATGCCATATAAATAAAAGTTAGGTTGACAACATTCCAGTGAAGTCAGGCTTGAATTCACTCTCCAGTTAACTGAAAGGGGAAAAGTAATGCCACATATAATAAAAATTAAGATATATTTTTATTCCTTCTAATTTTAGAATCATACAGGCACTTAACATACATCATGAAGTGTTAAGGCATTGGCACCTGAAGAGTACTCAAGCCAGAAAGTTCAAATACAGCTGCATTCTTTCATTGTGAGGGAACTATTAATTTTATATGCTTCAGAACGTGGAGCAAAAAACATTATTATGTAGTGAGCATCATCTGCCTAGTTATTTGAATGTATTCAGAAGACTGATGAAATAATAACTTCTCACTTTTTTCCTTCCACCCCAAGTTTACCTTAAGAAGGCAAAAATCCCAATACATACTAGTTAGCCAGCACTTACCACCAAAGCAAACCGCTTAAGAGCACTGCTAACACAACCCCCCATTAAAGAGCTGATATTGGATTATTCCTTTATGTTTCACTGTGTACACACCCCACCCCCTACAATGTTGTAATGCAATTATGCATGCATGGAAGACTTGCATGTTCCAAAACAAAATGAAAGATAGGATGTGACATAAGAGCACCATCTGTCACATACACTCAGCAGCCTCAATAACTGTTTTATGCAAAAAAATGACATAAAATTCTCTTTAATAACATTTTTTAAAAGATTCTATTTGTTCAGTTCTCCATTGGGAAGTATGTTATGCAATCAGTTATGGATGGCATCAGATCAATCCCCTGAATCACATCTTAAGATGGGAGATACTTGTATTTGTCACCAACTACAGTGAGATTGTCACTAAGGACTCGTAACAGCAGAAGAAATTGGCATTTACAACATATCCCTATCTTTTTAGTTTCCTGCATATTCTAAAGGAGGTATCATCAGTTCCTTGGGCTAACAAAATAACAAGAAACTATTTCTCTGGCAGCACCAGCAATTTGCCATATTACAAGCGCCCCTGTTGTTAGAGAAAGCCATTCCTGGTCTAGTACCAATGGTGAAAGCCAGACTACAAAATTACATTTGTCATAAATCCCTAAATTAACAAAATTACAATATTTAGTGCTGGCCACACAGATTATGCAGTGGTGGAAAACATTACGATACATATCACTGGAGAAGGAACATGGCGATTTTCTAACCTCTTCTTCAAGACTCCTGCTGCAAAACCCTCCAGCTATTCATCAGGAGCTTCAAAACTAGAACTGTCATGTGAATTATTTTATTTTAGTTTGCAGTGATCACGGTAAAAATGGTTTTGGGGTTTCCTTTTTAAAGAACTGTCGAATGTGCTGTGCAAGACTGGTGAAAGATGGCAATTTGACAGCCCAGAAGCCTGAAGTCTCTTTTTTGTTCCCAAACTGCCAGTCCCAGAGAAGGCCCAGACAAGTCATCTTAACCTGAAGCACCCCCCTCTGCCAGCTCTAACTCTCAAGATTTTATTTCCCACAGCCATACCAGCCCTTGACTGTAATGCTGAGAAGAGAGAAAAACAGTGCAAAGTCTTCTCAGACACTTACTAAATCCTCTCCCCACCCTCGATGGGAGCAGGAGAGGGTCCACCTTTTCTTCTCGTCTGCAAAAGATGGAAATCATTTTTAGTTCAGATCAGAGGCCTCCTTTAGGGGAAAACAAAACCCAAAACTATACATCCCCTAGTAGTTACTTCATTCGAAAGCACACCAAAGTAGGAGAATGTGCAATGCACTGACTTAACGTGCACACTAGAATTCACAAATTGCAGACAGGCTGAACTGCATTACATACAAAAATGGATGAAATACACCACTAGATGACCACAATGGATACCATGCTGGCTGCCCGGGTATAAACTGGAACCAATTGTAACTGACTGGTAAAGCAATGGAGTGTAATTTTCACAGGATGTAGAACTCTGTGTGGAGTATTAAACTTGACCCAAGGTATCAGGCAATTGGCTAAATATAGAGTATGTTCAAAGCAGTGATTTGAAGATGGCAAATAGGAGTGGCTGCAGCCAAAGTACAACAAAAACTGCTCATATCCTTTCAATGCTACTATTCTATGTCACAGGAAGAAACAAAACCTTTGTGAACCAAAATGCTCATTTCGTAACGGGTTGGAAAGCACAGAAAATACAATTTAATAGGCACCAATCCAAGAACAACAGAGAAGAGAAAGGAACACGTCTGTTCCTCAGCACGAACATTATCCAAAAAGGGCATTTTCAGCCACAGCTTTGTCATTTTGCATTACACACACTGCTTGGATTGCTCAGATGACAAGGGAATTTCCCTCAGCAGCTGCAGCCATTTGAAAACCAAGGCTGCCATGGTGGTCAAGCTGCACTTGCTGAACACCACCTTCTCTTTTCTCACAAGCTTCTAAAAGCCAGAATTTCGATTCCATATTCAAATGACCATTCCCATTACTCACAGGTTCAAATCTAGCCAAGACAGACTACAATGAGAAACTATTAATACTTCATGGCAGGCTGGTATTGCTGTGATGTGTTAGGCTTAGATCATAACAGCAATACTGAAACCTAACAGTAAAGAACATAAAAAACCACACACTACCAGTCAATTAATACTTCCCTATTGATAATCTGGACAGCGGGTGAAGATGAAATGTACTACAGAGTAAAATATTGGTCTTACATCTTTACCTCCCCTCAAAGAAGGTGGAGACTTCAGAGCAGGACTAAACACGGCCAGTGGAAACAGGCAAGTCTGTACTGAGGTTCCTGTTCTGAGGCTCAACACAGAACCCGGGCCCCTGAATGCCAAGTCAGTCCCTTCAAACGGCATTGAACAGTACAATCACACTCCACATTTTACAAAGAAACAGAAGGGAAATCTGGAGCGCTAAAGAGTGCCTATTTGTTTCTCTAACATTTATCTGGAAAATAGTACTCAAAGATTAAGAATCAAAAGAAAAAAATAAGGTGTTGATTCAAGAGATGAGCTCAGATATGCTAAGATGGAAGTCAGCCTATTCGGTCTGCACAAACTGGAGTCCACAGAAGCCCATTCAGCTTGAACACGCTGGCTTCCACTCCGGCACAAAGAGTTCCAGGGGGTAGTTTTGTCTGGAACAGCTCCACACTTCGCTGTGGATTCAAACACACACAGATGAACAGGAGATGCAAAGCAGAAGTGCAGCAGAAGTTGAAGACATATCTCATCCTAAGCTTAGAGATCCAATATTTATAAAAAAGTTATTAAAACATAACAGCAACGCTCTCCGATTCTCTGGTTGGAAGCAACCATTTAAAATTCTAAAAATAGTTTTGCATTTATTGCTTTTCTAGGCTACAAATGTAATACTTGTGACTTTCACAGAGAATCACAATTTATCTACAAATATTAGAGTCAGAATTCTCTTCTCATGGGTAAATGTCCAACTTCTATTCATATCTCAAAAACATATTAACATTTAAATCAACTGTTCTGCATATGTGAAATTTTATTGTAAGGTTAGATGAAGTAATAGATACTAATAAAAGTCCTGCAATTCAGTATTATGAATTGTTCGAGGCAATAATGTGAATGATGTTAACAATAAAACTGACATACCTAAAAGTTAAAAATGATGATTGTAGAAATCCTTTTTCAAATATAAGAAGATAACGTAGTAACAGTTTCTACAAATTATACTCATGGCAACAACAGATCTCAGAAACATGATTGCTCCACTCCCGAGAAGAATTTTCCATATTTCTCATATATCCATAAAAGATATAATCTTTTATGGGCAGATCCTCCAGAAACCATGGGAAAAAGTGTGCTGTGTATTCTGCACAGCCTAGGGCTCAGAATGCAGCAGCTTTTTTTGAAAATAATTAGGAATGTTGAATCTAAAGAAATATTTGGAAACTTAAATTTAAATAAATGTAAATGATAAAAACATAGTTTCCTTACCCATTAACCCTGTAAAACTTTCACTTTTACCGCACAAAACCCCACCATTTCCTAATATTTTTGAAACGTTCCTGAGCATCAGTCACAGCATCCACATGATCCTGATTTCACCAGTGAACAAAAATAATTCACAGACATCAAATTTCACGTCCTGATGTCTGGGAAAGTTTGTTTTTTGTTTTGCTTTGTTTGCCAAAAAGCTCGAGAGACAACTGGTTCATTAACACAGCCCTGAAATGCCAGTGACCTTCACTAATGGTGCCTGGAAGCACTGACCACACTGCTGCAGCATTATCAGGCACTCTCTAATCTGACCTTTTTTTCTTGTCCTGTACATGACATCCATTCTTGGCATCTCTTGACAAAGTGTTTATCAAAGTAAACTTGCACAGCACAAGGCAGTGATGTAGATGGCATTGTAGCACAGTCTGTGTGCATAGACACTGATGGAAATAGATTTTAGAAACATGTTTATTCACAGAAAAATCTTTCACCATTCCAAGTTACCCCATCTTCTCTTTTGGCAGCGCAAGACACAGCACATGGAACATCAAAGACAACATCCAGAAGGAGAAGCAAAGTACTTGTAAGAGTACAGTCATTACAGGATGATGGGAAAAAACCCCAGAAAGATGAAAAGTCAAAATACACATCTATGGATATGGAGAGTGTTTCAACATACTGCAAATTTGAAACTTGCAGTACTACATATATAGTGCAATGTAAGCGTGCAGTAAAAATCAACAAATGAGCCACAGACTATGGTTTCTGTCTGCTAAGATGCCACGTCAGATCCTCAGAATTTCATTTTTCCCTTGTAATATGTTGACAGCAGAACTGGAACTGCATCTAAACATTCATTTTGCAACTTGGAGAGTACGAAGGATCCTTGTCTAGAATGGGACAGAGACAAGACCACAAACACAGTTTAGGAAAGTGGTGTGAGCATATGAAATAACGTTGTCTTAACAAGTGTTTTAAAACTGTTACTGCTTCGCAATTTTGAAATCCAAACATGTCTCCTGCATGATCTAGAATCACTATTTATACTTGCCTGAAAAAACAGCCTTCAGCAAACTTCAAACATTCTAACGGCACTAGAGAAGTAGCCTTAATTTTTCAGTGTCTGATAAGAAAGGTACAACATTGGATGCACAAGCTGTAACAGCAAACTGCCTTGTTCTCTCAAGATCTTACAGAAGCATCACAGCAGCAACAGGACATTGACAGATGCATCTCTTTTGGTCAGGTAGAGTTGACTGTGGAATATGAAGCAGCAGTGACTGAAGCTCTTCTATAACAAATAGAACCAAGTATCCTGAAGAGTTGGAAGTTAAGCTTCACGTGATAAGGAAAGAGTTCCCATTATCATGACAAGAAAGGGAAATGCCAATATAGCTGAGAAAGATGTTCAAGTTACCACAGAGGTGGCACAGCCCCCCATCATAACAGCAGATTTTGCAGATCTGTAAACTCACTGCAGTTCATCCCAACATCAACACAGCTGTTGGAACCTGGGCCACTCACCCCGTGGCAGTCAAGCTGTTAAAACATTCCATGCCAGGTTACATCACTCTCTCCTGCACGCTTACTCCTTTATGTCATGCAGAGGAACCTTAATCTAAGAAGTTTACAGAGTTAAACGAAACATTCATAAATCAAGGTTTCCTGCAGGTTTAATTCCTATTCCCTACGCTCATGATGGTGCTCTCAAAGAAACACTCATATCACACGGAGAAAGTATGACTGAAAACTGATTTACAAATCTTAATCTGAAAGCTGTTGTCAGTTCGAGGTCTAAAGATCAACCAAGAAAATTCCCCCTGCACTGAAATCTTCTAACAGCCCCAAGCCCAAAAGAACAAGAAAAAAACGATCAAGATAATTTACACTAAAAAGAAAAATTTATATATATATATATGTGCATGCCTGTGCATGAGACACTCACCTGTCTTTGAATTATGATCTCTCTAGCCTTGAAGTCTTTAAAAAACAGGGGCACAGGGATTTTCCATTCAAATATGCAGTATAAGAAGGGAAGATATGAAAGCCATTTGATTATTTTTATAAAAAAAGCAAATATGGTACAAATGAAAAGTCCAGCAGTATTGAATAATAAAGTCCTGTACTTGTCTAGTGAAAAAACGATGAACAGGATGCAAGAATCTAACAGAAACTTTTGGGTTCAGTATTATCACCAAATTTAGCAGACTTTAAAGGGTTACAAAGGCAAGTTCCTTCTGATTCTGTGCACAAATTCAGTATCTTTTTTTGCTGTAATTGTTCTTTTAGCACAGCTCTGTTCAGCTTCAGAGATGCTCTCAGAGTTCAATAGGCAGCTGGGGAACTGACAAGAATTGTATGAATTTTCCTTTTTCTTACTCCTTGGGAAGCCTTTGGGCAGCAACACAAAAACATTCTGAAGTGTTCACAGGAGAGTATAATTTTAAGGCAGGGATACATGAAACACTGGAAAGAAATATAATAGAATAATCCTCTACATTAGAGGAAAGAACTCTGCAGTTAACAGAAATGGAATGAAATTAGGCAGTACAAAGTCAAAAAAAACCAGTCTCAGAAATTTCTGCTCTGACAAATCATGAAAAACACCAGGAGGGCCAAACAAACACTCATAGCTCTACTTTGGCCTGGGAAGCTGAAGTCCTACCTCCAGCACCAAAGCGGAACTGAGAAAATCTACACCACTGCTGCCAGATGGTTGTTTAACCCCTCCTTAGTAGCAGTAAGTGTGTCTCGTGAGTGCCCTGTCCCAACAAAAAGTAGTACTTTCCTAACATCTGATCTAAAGCTAATTTATTTTGGTACTTCTTTGCCAAGTTATGAAAAGCAATTGCCGAGCCCATCAGTGATGGTGGTGATGTCTCTGAGATAACATAGTTAAGAAAGGGGAAAAGTTACTGTGCCACAGCAATTGCAGCTGGAGAGAGGACTGAGAATATGTGAAAGCAACAACCCTGCAGACACCAAGGGCAGTGAAAAAGGAGAAGGAAGAGGTGCTCCAGGTGCTGGAGCAGAGATTCCCCTGCAGTCCATGGTGAAGACCATGGTGAGGCAGACTATCCCACTGCAGCCCATGGTTAACTGTGGAGCAGATGTCCACCTGCAGCTTGTGGAGGACCCCCACTAGAGCAGGTAGAAGCCCAAATGAGGCTGTGACCCTGGGGGAAGGCCACAATGGAGTTGGCTCCTGGCAGGACCTGCGGCCCCATTAGGTACCCATGCTAGAGCAGCTTGTGACTGAAGACTGCACCCTGTGGAAGGGACCCATGGGAGGAATTCACATTGGAGAAGTTTCTGGAGAAGTTTCTCCTGTGGGAGGGACCCCACGCTGGAGCAGAAGAGTGTGAGGAGTCCTGCCCCTGAGGAGGAAGGAGCAGCAGAGAATGTGTTATGAACTGACTACAGCCCCCATTCCCTGTCCTCCTGTGCTGCTTGGGGGGAGAAGGTAGAGTGAAGTTGAGCTGGAGCGCAGAAAAAGTGTTTTAAGATTTGGGTTTTATTTCTCATTATTCTCCTCTGATATCACTGGTAATAAATTCATTTTCTGCAAATCGAGTCTGTTTTGCCCATGACAGTAACTGCTGAGTGATCTCCCTTCCTTATCCCAACCCACCAGTCCTTTGTTATATTTTCTGTCCCCTGTCCAGCTGAGGAGTGGAGTGATAGAGCAGCTTTGGTAGGCACTTGGCATTCAACTAGAGTCAAGCCACGTATCTACAATCACATAACATTTGCCCCAAACCTTTTATGGAGTTAAAATTGAACTGAGACTACTAAACTTCCTGGGTTCCCGTCATTTTGAAAGAGAAGTTGCACCTCACATAATTACCTAAATAATAGGACTGTGACCTAAAACTACATCCAACCTTAAAAATCTAAGAAAAGTGCACTCAAAAAATGACATGAAAAATTAGAAAGCAAAATAAATTCAGTCTAAGCATGAGAGCAATAAAATTCTGCACAGCCTTTTAGGTACACATGCACGCAGCAGGTTATGTAAACAGCTCTAATCCTATGCTTGATCCTTTCCGAAAAGTGTTACATGAGGAGAGAGTCTGCAATATCAGGGAGCGGAGCTGCTGATGCAAATGATTGTTATGGTCTGAGAAAACCCATACCTACTTAAGTGTCATTTAGACAATTCTACCACCCAATGACCCCTCCCCACCAGGGAAGAGGAATCGGAGAAAGCAAGGAAACACTAGGGTTGAAATATAAATAGACTTAACAGGGTAAGGCTAAATAATTAACATTAATACTAAAGAATCAGTATCTGTCACAATGGCAATACCAAATACCACCATTCTACAGGCAGTGTACTCCCAGCAGGGGATGGCAAATGTTGGACACTGTGAGCTCCACAGCTTTGGCAGGAAGGGAAGGGCTCAGGGCTCCAGCACCAGGCAAGGAGTTCTACAGAGCACTGCCATCAAGAGAGAGATTGAACTATGGAGCAAACTGTCTAATTTATAGTGAATGTGATGTTCATGGTATAAAATAATCCTGTTGGCCAGCCTGGGTCAAGTGCCCAGGGCCTCACTCCTCAGCCCTGCACCTGGCAAGGCTCAAAACCACTGAGATCTTGAAACCCACATAGCCTAGCTGCATATAAAGTAAATGCCATCATGAATTCAGACACTAGAGTCTTCTAAAATTGTGGTTTTCCCAATCATTAGAAGAGAAGTTAGTCCTGTGTCGCTCAACTCAGAAGAGTGATGCATACAGTTGTAGTATTATCACACTAGTTCGTTGGTTTGTTTGGTTGTGGTTTTTTAGATCTGTTTTCATTTCTTACAAATTCATCGCTCCTTTGATAAAAGATACTTCGGTGTATTCAATTACATGAATATTTACACTTAAGTCCTCTGTAATTTCACTTTAAAATAAACAGTCTTAAACTTTTTAAACCCTTAACAAGTGTCACTATCCTTTGGATCACTCTGTGTTTCTGAGGCACGATGCTGAAGATATGAGAAACATAACACTAATTTCTCTACCAGTTGGAAAACGTGGGAATTATCCCTTGCCCCACTGTTAATCCACAAACTTGCTTATTTTTCCTAAACCCAAATGTAAACATGGACAATAAGATGTGAATTGCATAAATAGAAATCACAGTGTTCTGGCTGCTGCTTTTGTGTTCCTGAGTTTTTATCCATAAATGCATTTGAATTGTTTTATTTTTCCTCTAATGCGCACAGGTACTTAGGCTGGGCAGGTGCTGTCTGTCCTACAATTTTGTTTTACTCCTTTGAGTTTACTGAGTTATTTTCTAATCTCGAGTACTCTAAATACTTATACCTCAACCAACCACGCTGCTGTTTAAAATCCACTGAAAAGCTACAGAAACTCTGACAAACGCATAAACAGTGCTTTAAAGAAAAAAAGAAAAAAAAAAAAAAAAAAAAAAAAAACAACGAAGCCTCCAAGATGCATTTTCCTCACCTTTTAATTAGGAATAACTTTAAGAATATGCTTCACAGCCCTCTCTCTGTCCTCCAAAGGCCACCGCTGACCCTGGGGGCTGCTCTTTCCTTCACCTCACCTCCCGTGTCCCCTCCGGCCACACACTGGGGTCCCCCACAGAAGCACCACCTCGCACAAACTCCCCCTCCCTCCTCCCTGCCAGCATGAGTCCATCTGCCGGTGCCACCCCTCCCCGCGCTGCTCACCAACAGGGGGACCCCGAAGGTCATCGTGCGGCCCCTCCACAGCTTGCGGAGCCGCTCCATCCCCCTCCCTCCCCACAGGCCGCAGCCGGTGCCACCCTCCGGCCCGGCCTCCCCGCTTCCGGCTGGGCTCTGGTCCACCCGCCACAATGTCCCCCTCCGCCGCAGCAACGCGCCTCGGGATGCTGGGTTCCGCTTCCCGTGCTGCCCTGGGGCGTTTGGCAGAAGGAGGAGGTTGCCGCTTGTGGAGAGCGACCACGCTCAGCGAGCTGATTCCCGCCTCTCTCCAGCCGTGGCTGATCGCCTGTTGAAGTAACGCTGGTGAAGCGGTGCGGTGCGGTGCGGACCTGCGCGCTCGGCGCTTTGCTTGACGTGGCTGATGCGGCCAAAGTGACCTGTTATCGGGCCACAGGGTGCTTCTAGGTTCTACACACCCACACACTCCCACCCATTGCAAAAGCTCTTTGAATTAATAGACTTTTCATGAGCATACAAAACTAGTACGCTGGTAGCAGGCCGGCCTGTTGAATGGCTTCACACACACACACCCTCTCCACTGCCTTTCCTGAGGAGAAATGCTTGTTGGGGAGCACATCCCTCCTGTGTCCCAGCTGCGGCCAAGTTGGTGGGATCTTACATCGCTTCCGCTTTATCTGTGGGAAGGAAAGGATGGGGCTGGAGCCATTCTGTCACCTGCACAAGTGTGCAGCCTGGATTTAAGGCCAGGGTGCTATTAACTGCACAGGTGTGCTGAGAGGGAAATTGAGGGTTAAAATAATTTTGTTCCATGGCTGCCAAACCTGGACAGTCCTGAAGCTCCTTTGAGGTTTCTATCCTTTTTTTTTTT
>VXBJ01007131.1:709049-746202 GCA_013400055.1 Nycticryphes semicollaris
TTGTCTGCCACATATAGTATGCGGAATGAAATCTCCCCACCCATTATTCAGAGATTCATAGCATCACTGAATGGTTTGGGTTGGAAGGGACTTTAAAGATTGTAAGAGTTCCAACCCTCACCCTGCCATGGGCAGGGACATCTCCCACTAGACCAGTTTGCTCAAAGCCCAATCCAGCCTGGTCTCGAACACCTCCAGGGATGAGGCATCCACAACTTCTCTGAGCAACCTGTTCCCATGTCTCACCACTCTCAGAGTAAATAATTTCTTCCTAGTATCTAATCTAAATCTACACTCTCAGTTTTAAACCATTCCCCTTCGTCCTATTGCTCGACTGCCTGATAAAGAGTCCCTCCCCACCTTTCCTGTAGGTCCCCTTTTAAGTACTGAAAGGCTGCTATAAGGACTCCCCAGAGCCTTCTCTTCTCCAGAATGAACAGCCCCAATTCTCTCAGCCTCTCATAGGAGAAGTGCTCCAGCCCTCCTATCATCTTCATGACCCTCCTCTAGTCTCGCTCCAATAGGTTCATGTCCTTCTTATGTGAGGAACCCCAGACCTGGACGCAGTACTCTAGGTGGCATCTCATGAGAGCAGAGTAAAGGGGCAGAATCATGTTCTTCTGGAAACTTTTTTGTGCAAACGTGTTATTTTTGTGAGGTGTTTCTACCACACCTAGCGCAGTGGGATTTTCATTTTTGTATTAGGGCTGCTACATGTTATGCTCTTAGTCTTACTCTTGGTTACTTTTGGTACCTGTGAGTGCCCATTCACTAATATCACAGAGCATTGTATGAGTATACTGTGCTATTGTATTAAAGTAATTACATCCATGAGTGGTAGTTCAGTCTGTGTGTATGCCAGGACTGAAGACTCAAAGTTAGCCACTACAGAATGGTCCCTAATGATGAGATGAAAGCACCACCCACAAAACTCCAAATTATCCTGTTAAGAAAAAATTCCCTTTGGATGTATATGGGGAAGAGGAGCTCTTCTTCAGTAAGATCACCTCTGTAGTCACAAAAATGACAAACCAACAAAAGACCACAGAGAAGAACACTCAAGATAACCCTGAGGCTGATGAGGAGCTCGGTGGCCACGTGATTTGCCACAGGAAGCACTTCAGAAGAAGTTCCCTTCAAGAACCTCAAAGGCAAAAGGAAGAACATTTTTTTTACCAGGCTAGTCCGTTTGAGCAGACAGAGGAAAAGCCTGCCACAAATAGTTAATGAAGAAATAGAGGCTCAAACTGTGCACAATGAAGGAAAATCCATGCAAGCATCCACAGCCACATTCCCAGAAGTGGAGAGAGTGCGTTTCCACTTGTCAGCAAGGCGAGGATTGCCTTTTCTTTCTTGAAATGCTTGAGGTACTGCAGGCTGGAGCCTAGAGAAGTTTTAGCACTGCTAGTTTTTACTACTCTGTAAGACCTCCCAGCAACAGAAATGTATTTCACTATGTAGGGTTACTAGCCTCTGAGCATACCTGTCTGGTTTGTGCTGAACATTTACAGAGACTTTCAAGTGAGAGGACTTGACTCAGATTCCTGACAGTTTTCTGAACTTCCTTTTGCACTTCTGGGGGGCATTTGGATCTTGGCTTAGGTAAACCAGACCTCAAAGGCAAAACTCCACCACTCTGCAAAATCACAATTGAGTCATGACTAATTCAAATGACCAACTAGTTCACTGAATCTCAACAGACCTAGGGACTTCATCTCCCCACACACATCAGAAAATCCAGCCTGCAGAACTGAGGTTGGGGAGATTTCAGGAAAGCAAGTGGCACGGAGAGACTAATTGCAGCTTACACCTGGGATACCTTGTCAGGGCGAGAGGGAGAACAGGGCTGAAATAGCAGGTAACATTACCATTCAGGATTGGTAAGCATGAAGGACACTGAAGAAACATCTGTAGCCTCTGCCATCTCCAGTGGGAGCTAAAGGCTGTGTGAATACTAATTCACCAAGCAGATAACCAGGACTTATCCAGCTGAATCTTTTACTAGTAACAAGAGACAAGCTAGCTGAATGCTGTAAAGGCACACGTGCAGTCCCTGTTAGCTTTTGTAAGTGAACGCACATACATGTGAGTTCTGCCTTCTGTAATTTTGAACTTCCCATCAAATCTCATTGATTAAAGTAGTCATCAAGATCTGGCCGCTAGCCATGTCTTTCATTCTGTAGCCTGGCTTCCTAAGGAAAGAAAATTGCCATGATCACACTGGCTATTTTCCCGACTTGTTATCCCTTATCCCAAATACATTGGACCCCCAGAAAATTTTACAGCCTTTTCAAAACAAAGCTGGCTAAGACAGCACTAATAGACAGTCTTACTTTGGGATTTAGAGCCATTAGTCACTCTTTGCTGGTATTAATTAAATGTGCCCTACCATCCACTCAAACAGCTCTCAGCTACAGCCACAGGCACATTGGTAAAGTGTTGGAGATAAAAGCACCTATTTTCCAGGCACAAGCTGTGATCTTTTCACATATTACTGCAACCAGAAGCTCTGCCATGTTCTGGTAGCTTGTGGCAATAGTGGAGTGGAGCTGGCATAATGGAAGTTCCTCTTTAAAATGCTTCCTGAGTCACTACACAGCCTTTCCACAACCCAAATCATTGCCTGCTAGCAGAGGCAAAGGGGAACAGGGTACCTGCTGCCTCAACTCAAAGAGTAATTTAAAACCATTTGAAAAATGAAACACTGGTGATTACTTCCTTTGGTTTTTCTCTGTTAATCACTTCAAAGAATTGATGGAGGGACTTTACTTAAGTTTGCTGAACATGTCAATAAGCCACCACATATGTACAACTAAAATGAGAAGAAAATCAAACATATAAGAAGATAAGCTAATATTATTACAATCCAGTGGCCACTAACTTGTTTTGAGAGTCTTTCCAGCCTAGAGAGAAATCAACAGAACTGAAGAATAAAAAAATAACACAGCAGGAAATGACTGCTCCTTGAGTACCTCAATAACACAAAGGCAACATGGGTCTGAATTCCAGAAATCTGAATTCTCAGCAAGGAGAGCAAGAGAACAGGTCTGTGTCCATCCCTGTACTGTGTTGAGACTCATCATGGAACACAGGCTCAGTGCTGGGGGACCAGCTCACCCAGGGCCTCTGAAAGCACAGCTGTCCCTTTTAAAACTTCATGAGAGTTTGAGAGATATGGGCCTCAAATCACAGACTCGGGAAGAGGAAGCCAACTGACAAAAAAAAAAAAAATCACTAAGAATAATCTGACATTAAGAGAGTTGCTATTATAGATACAGATGAGCTGATAAGAGAGGTTATTACCGATCCTCTTTCCTCTCACCCTAACTTTCTCTGGAAACAGCTTGTATTGTAACTTAATATTCCAGCACTAGGGTAACCTCACCTTCAGTCTTACTCTCCCACCTGGGTACTATTAGCTCTCTGCTAGAGACAGAACCCACAGTTGCTGATGCCCACGTGCAGAGTTGGTGCCCTCTCATTACAACTTATAAAAGGGCACCAACAGTCCTGGCAGTAAGAAGAAGGGTTAAGAATTTGTGCTACTGCCTTGGGGTGCTCTCGTTAAGATTCGTAAGCTGCTCTTTTGTTTTCATTGATAACTGTTGGTATCTAAAATTTTCCCATGGTGTTATGCTCTGAAACAGCAAGAGACAGCAAATGTGTAACTAAATACAAATATGATACAATATATAATAATAACCATAAATTTGTAATAATTGGAAGGATAAGAAAAGTGCCTAAACCAAACATGCTGTACCAGAGATGAACAGTAAATTAGACTTTTAAAATGTCTTGATGTTTAATAATCTAAAATGCTATTAGATTACAGAGGTAAAACTATCATCAATATATATTTTATTTCCACAGTGTCCCTTTGTTCTTGCCATTGTTAGTCAGTCACCTTGAACAGAGACGGGTGGTGAGAAACACTTTTGAAGACTGGAATATATTCTGGTTTTGATTTACAACAGAGGTTTGATCCCTCCTTGATGTGACCCCTACTTCCATAAACAAACAGACAAACATAAAAGTAGATAAACATCTGGTTTTTGTGATATTGAGAGCTCACTCCAAGTGTTGTTCCCGATACTTCAAGCACTTATTCATGTCCCCAAGGAGGCTGAATGTAGCTTTTGTCTGGGTTACCACACAGCCAGCTAAACATTTTTTACTTTGTGAAATACTGTGAGAAGGGTTTTGTGTGTGAAACATGCCTCTGGAGCCCTGGTTCTCTCCTAGTTTTGTATACATGGTGTTTTACCTGGAGCCGAGGTGCAGAGCAGAAACATGAGGTGATAGCTGGCTTTTGTCACATGAGGAACTGGGTGTTTCTGACTGCAGTTTCCCTGGCCTAGACAAAAGCTCTGGGAAAGCCTCTTCTCGCTTTCCTCCAGAGAAGGACCTAAAAAGAGATTTTAAAATTCACTGCACATAATGTGCTGCTGGCTATTGGCAGGCACACTGGGAACTTCAGACAAATGGAGCTTGCACTGCTGGTTTAGGCTGCAATGACCATGACTGCCCAGGAATAAAGAGTGCAACAGCACAATGTGTAATGAGGATTCTGGGCAGCAGGATGGAGAGCAGGATGGAAATCTTATTAAACATTGCTGGACAAGGCAGGGTAATCGAGATTGGTGCTGGACTGGATACCAGGAGCTGCAGAATTGCTCACAATGCAGTATTGGCTGTGAGTAGCCAAGGTTAATAAGGAACATGACTTTAGTTCAGTGCAGAACTTGCAGCAATTTTTCAGAGGATGAAAATGAGAGGCGTGTTGTAGAGGTTTTGTTGCCCAAACATGCATCACTTCAGGAGGCAGTGGAGCGAGGGCACCCTGTGAGTTCTATTTCCATCCAATAGATCTCTTCAAAGCCTCCTGCTTCTCTAAGAGCATGCACATGTAACAAACCATTAAGCACTGTCTATGAAGACACGATGTACATCATAGCCAAGACCTTCAGCCATGAAAACACACACTTCTGTATACCTGAGCTAAAGAAACAGCTGGTTGGACTTAGCATGCTATTGTGACCAATAACAGGAAACAACCACCCGTCTTAAGGGCTGTACTTCTTTCTGGGTGGAGGGTGGAAATTCTGACTCAGTAGTAGCCATCGGGAATAGCATTTCTAAAGTGGAAACCCTCTTTCAACACTGTGCCTGTTCCTTTTTCATTCTCCTTTGTGTAGCCAAGAGGACCTGCAAGGGGGAGAGGGGCCTGGATTTATCTTTTGATTCTCTCCTACGTCTTCTGACCAGAAGTCCTAGTGAGGTAATTGAGTGGAAGTGTTAATGTACTTGTCATTTCTTCCTCCTCTGCTTTCTTATCATCTGTCAGAATGAGCATAAATACATTTAAGGACCAGATTCTTGTAAAGAGCCAGCCTAGAGAGGCCAGTGAGCCAGCTGTGTCCACTTTTCATGCCACTGAAATAGTGCACACAAGGGAAGGCACCATAGTGGCCCATGCTTTGGAAGGGTCATCCATGCTTTCCAGATGTGGCCCTAAGTTTCCCCCTCCACCTCCAAAAAGGGAAGAGAAGAAAATAGGTTGACATTCTTTGGGTTTACCACTTGCTTTTACCTTCTCGTGTTGGCTCAAAAATAGGCTGGGGAAGGGTGGCTCTGTAGCCACATTTTAGGTCTGTGAGCGCAGGAGGAAAAGCTGAAGGAAATACTGACCTTCCCAACAGATTCACTCTCTTTCTTCTTGTGTTCAGGAAGGCCATTCCCCCAAAGACAGACAACAAACATCAACTAGGAAAGAGATTCCCCAGGGAATCCATGGAAAGGCGGGAAAGAGGAATGCTGCCCACAACTAGGGAAACTGAGAGGGGTCTGTGCCAAAAAGCACCAATGTGGTCAACAGTCATCTCTGCACCTACTTGGTAGCTACCTCTAAGCACAAGCCCCATCCTCTTTTTGACCCCAAAAGAAAAAGCCACGGTAACACATTCATTTTCTAAGTTCTTTGTTATTGTTTTCAAGAGCAGGACAGTCATTTGAACTCTTAAATTGGAGTAATGAAAACTGGTGGTTTTAGAACAGCAGCACCTTTCATTTGTCCTTCATATGTGTTAGAAACCTGATAATTACAAAAGGAATGGGGTTGAGTGGAGCTTGTTGCTGGTCTAAGAGATGAGAAGATTGAGTTCTGGCTCTGCTTCCTTCACTGGATGTGGGCAGGAGGTTTGCCATAGGGGAATGGCAAACCCAGACAAAATAGAGAGGAGGCTGCTGGGCTCACAGGGGCAGGGGAAGAGATAAAAAGATAAAATGGTTCCAGAGAAGGAACATCACAGTATGGTGCTCCCCTGCCCATATGCACTCTCCTGTCCGAGAGAGCCGGCAGTTCTCTGTGGATCGAGGAGCATGGGGGGCCTGGGAGGAGAATCCGGTTTAGTCACCACACTCCTCAGTACAGTGTTGGGGTTCACAGTCATTTTGCTGAGCAACTGTAGTGGCAACCCTTAGAAAAGGGACTGAAGCTTCATCTCCTTAGTAGAAAGGGTCTTCTCTCTCGTGTCGTCTGTTGAATAGAAGAGAGAAACCAAGGTGTGCCAAGGGGTGTGAGAAAGAAATAGTACAAGAGAGAGGGAGATGTTTCTTGAGGCATACTGGGCACAGATTAGACCCGAGTATGTCTACAGGTTCGTGATGTGCCTGAGGCTGAGGGGGCTGCGGAGGTGGAGGGGGACTCCTCATCCGTTGTGTCCCCCTGCTCCTCCTTGTGGAGGCCGAGGCTGATGTGGCTCTGCAGGGCTGCTGGGGTCAGCCACTCCTTGGGAAGGCAGCTCTGAAGGAAGGGGATGCACGAGCTGAAGTAGGCCAGACGGTTCACCCAACGGGGGATCTCTTTCCCACATAGTATCTGTGGAGCAAACCAAAAAGGAGCATGGTTAATAGTAGCAAAACACATGTGTGGTGGCAGTGTTATCTCCGTCTGTACCACCACCTCAGCAGGATGAGTTTCCTGTTGCTCAGAAGAGAAATGTTTGTAACGTAGGGAGTACCTTCTGCAGTCACGAACAGCTCTAGGTGCAAATGCTGCACAACGGCTTGACACAGACAACCCTGCTGGCTGTAGCCCTTTTCAGAATCATAGCAAAGACAGGGAAAACAGCTCATGGCCCTAAACAGCTTTGGCCACTCTGTTTTTCAGGCTGTCCATGGGTAAAAGGACAGGCCTGCTGGTGCTTCTCAACCAAGACAATAACACTCATTTTCCAAGTAGCTCAAAAATTTTGGAAAAATATTTAGGCTGTTGCTGGCCTCACCTGGAAGAGCACAGAAGCTGAGCCTGACTAGGTGGATGGAGATGCCTGAGAAGGTGTTCTTGCTGCTGTCTTTTCTTCCTTGAGCTGACACACTGGGTCAGTCAAGTTACAGTATCTGGGGGTCCTTTTCCTATCCTAGTGCATCACCTGTTAATTTCTTCTCATATGGTATTTCCTAAATGTGGGAAAGAGAGCAACAAACAGAAAAAACTAGTTCTTCACTAGGTCTGTGTTTCCTCAGAGATGGTCCTGGCACTGATTTGGGTTATGCTCTGCTAGCACAGATATTGTTTTCCAAAGTCATCTCCTACTCAGCACAATGGAATAACTTGCTGCTTATGGCAGCTCCTTTCTTCTGTAGCATTTGGCCACACTTAGTTATAGGTGCCAGATTTTAGTAGCTATATCTGCCTTAGGAAAATGTAAGGAAAGTTTCCCTTTACATTTTACCCTTTCCCTTACCAGACACAGAAGAAGCATATGGAACTGATCAGCTAGGGGGCCTCAAGAGCCTGTCTTTAGTAAATATACTGCCTGTGTTGCCCTACACCAGTATACTAGACTCTGAAGTCAGTGGCAGGTACAGTAGTTGTAATATCCAAATTCTCCTTCCCTCTCAGCGCCGTCTCCCATGGAAACTCTACCCCGCAAACCTTGTCCCACAATTTGAACAGATTAGTGACTCCAGGGTTGTCCATAATGCACCTTCTGACAATACTAAATTCCTTTACTCTTCTTCCCAACCGTCTTCCCATCTAAAACTACATTTAACTTAATATTAATTACTGCAAAAACTAAGAGGGTGTTTGTCTGTAATCCACTAAGGAAGTTATTTGGCAAGATTTCTGCTATTGACAATGGAAATGCAGTGCTTAGAGGTTTCAAGAGATTTTCAGGGAGCACGATTGGAGCACTTTCTAGAGGATGGGCTGTGCCGCTTTATAGTTGGTACAGCTGATGACCAGCTGGTCCTCCATGCATATGGCCCAGGCAGAACAACCTAAGTCCCACTCCAACAGTCACCTTGAGGATAAGGGAATTAGCTTGCTCCAGCAGTGTGGCATTTCCAGTGAGGTGTGGAGAAGGCAGCAAACCTGTGACCAAGCTAATTTGACTTCGGAACTCACTTTATTTTGGCATGCATTGTTTAAAAATCAATGTGTGAAATTGAAGACATTATCATTAGGTATCAGAGAATGAGCAAAGCCATTTAGCTGCTAAAATTACTTGCAAGCATAGGCTGTTCTTTACCTAATACACTCCAAGGACTTTTATTTCAGTTCTTACCAGTGCTGCATTCTACTTAACCTCCGATAGAGCTATATGAGCCTGTATTTTTTAAATTTTTAATCTGGGGACAATTTACTACCGATTTTTTATCTCCTTCCAGATCCCTGGTTTTCATTCTGAGAGCTATTGCCTGAGCCTCTGAGCAGATGATTTCTCCACCTGCGTTTAAGACTTATCCATAGAAAATTTGCTGATCCATTTGATTTTGTCACCAGAGGTATCTGATCATTTTCACAAGAACATTGCTGAATTTTTAACATTGTATTCAGTATGTTCTACTCAAACACTGAACCTGAGCCAAAGCCAAAAAACACAGTGCAATTGCCTCTGTTTTTTGTAGCCTTTCTCTTTCTTCTCCTACAGGACCTTAGGCAACATATTGCCAATGTAGAAAGCAACTCAGTTTAGGCTCCTTGTGATCTGTGTGTGAATGTGAATTTAGTTCTTAAGCAGTGGTAAGTTCTTATAAAGACTTCCCCCCCAGACACTAATAGGAAAATATAACCAGAGTATGATTCTTCAGAAAATTAGCTGAAACAACATAACTGCGCACAGTTAAGATTGTCTGAAATGGAAATACTGTTTTTAAGAGTTGGCTTTTTTTTTTCCTAAGCAGATCCCCTAGCAACTAAAATAGCACTTCCCAATGTGGAAGCAATGCTGAGATGTTTGCCTTTTGTTTATGAGAACTTCACCCAGACTGAATCAGTGAGGCAAGGAAGAGCCAGAAAAAGAATGGAGATGTGTGGGCATTTGGCCATCAATCATGAAAGGGCAGTCTGTGAAGCTTAAGGATAATGATGAAGTCAAAGTGGTTTCCCGTTCCTCAGTCATGTTTGTCCTCGCCTCTAGCCTTGTTACTATTCCACGGCAAAACACAACACTCAACAGGAGCAAAAGGGCAACGGCAGAGAATGCCACTAACTCTGCAGCCTGTTCCCAGGTTTCTCACTCCTTGCCATAAAGCATATTGTGCTGGAGCATCCAGCAGTATTTAGCTAATGGAGGAATGTCAAGTAAACCTGGCTGCAATGGGATTAATCCACTGAGTTTAAATAAAACAGCACAAGCAAGACAGAAAAATCTACCTACTGCAGCTCTTCAGGACAATTCTCAAACTAAAACCTCACACTGGAAAAATAAACCCACAGAAGCCTCTTACCATCCATTGTTTCCACCAACAGAACCCTTTTTTTTTGTAGAGATTAGGATTTTAAGTTTTTGGTTTTTTTTTTCTTGTTTGCCAAACAAGTAGGGTTTTCTCTTTTGAAGGGGGTAAACTTCTCTATGATGGGTTATGTACAGATACCCTGCTATGAATTAAAAATCACTAGTACTAACCATCATATAGGATTGTCCTGCTACCATCCCTTCAGGAACTTGACATACCTGTAGTGGAGCCTGAGCTTGACACTTGACAAGAAAGCAGCCAAGCCTCTGAAGCTGGCTAGAGAAGCAACCTTAAAGAAGTGAACAGTCACAGAAGAGCTAAGCCTATGTAAGATGTAAGTGGGACATGTAGCTAAGCGTTTAGTCATAGCTTCTCTGAGGCAGAAAATTGTTTGTGATGGGAAACTCTTTGGAGTACGTAAGAGGCTGGATGACTAGCAGCAGAGCCTGGAACACCTCTGCCCACCTACATCTTCCCTAAGCTTCGCAAACATCCTGTGAGTACTGTCCAGCTATCATTCCCAAGCATAACTCTTCCTCATCTTTCTGGCACTGCCAGGTTCCCAAAGGTGTGAGCTATTCTCACCCCACAGAGCCAGCTAGTCCCTGCCACAGACTGAAATCCAGCGTTTCAGACAGTGAGTGGAGCTTGCAGTTGCCCACCAAGAGACCTGTTCCTCTTTCAGGCAGAAACTTTGGCAGAGGCTGCATGTACTTGCAGCTTCCACTGAGTGGCACCTCGTGATAGAGAGCCAAGTCTCCCATAGCTGCAGCTTCTTCTGAGGACTCTGTGTGAGAACCGTGAATGGCCCAGCTGGCATCTGCAGAGCCCAGTGGAAACAGCAGTTCAGACATCTGTGGCTGAAGCCAAACACAAGGGAGAAATGGGAGCTGACAGTTTGGGTACTAGTTCTGGGCAGCTGTCAAATCCACACCAGGATTTCAGCTCATCAAGAAACAACTAATTTGCGATACAAAAAGATCCTCTGAACACCTTAAGCTGTGTCATTTTGCACTGAACAGTCACTGGTCAAATTGTACAAACTGCCCGGGGAGTAAGGACTGCACCCCATCACTCTGCTCCCCTAAGTGCCCTAAGAACAAAGCTTTGTTGCTCAGCAAGGCCTTAAAGCTCCCTGCAAAGCTTTACCACAGGCAGGGAAGCAACCTAACACCTGGGAAATGTGGATTTAAATGCCATCCATAATGGAAGCAGCTGAGTCTCCTGCCTTCTAGAGGGCAACACTATCAGTGTGCTGCATTTTGGGAGGCCTTTGCATCTACGGGCATATACTATTACAGCCTAAAATGCTGAGCCCCTTTCAAAACAAGGTGAAGGGCTGATTAATTGTAGAACCTAAGAGAAAGCTCTTAAATGCAGTAGGTACTGCGCTGTGCTGGATGATGCAATTGGGGCAATTCAGGCCATGCACAGAAATATAACTCAAGGCACTTAGGAATTTTTTTAAGTGAGCCCTCCCAAGGGCAGCATGGAGTGCTCCGATCCATGAAAATCAAGATGAGCTGAGGCAACATTACATTCCTCAAACAATACATGCTAATTACTTCAATTCTTGTCTTCAAACTGAAGCTTGCAGAGTTCAGCACTGAACATCTGCTGAACCACCCACTGCCATTTCCACTTAGCAGCCTTGCTAAAAATGAGGTGACGTCCACATGGGGAAGGTACACATTTAAGCAACTGTACAGTATTCCCCTCGACGCATCTTAGAGGATGCAAAGGGCTTTTATTGGCGTCTGATGAGTCTTGACACACACCCCATAACACTTTTAAAATAAAGCTGTTAGACCCCAAGGGGAGTCTTTCCAGTCTTTGCTTGAGTTGGCTCCTACGAGGCCTGGGCGATATAGCATAGATGATGCTTATCAGAATTTCTGAATAAGGCCATTTGATACGAACCAGCACATCTGCCCAGTCAAAGCTTGCAGGCTCTGCTAGGGCAGCCAAAATAGGTAGAAAGAGAAGCAGGCAATGCAATGAAATGAATACCTGGACACATCTGGAATAAAGCATTAACGCAATGCAAAAGAACATCTTTTTTACCACCTTGCAGAAACTAAACTGCCTGGTGCTGGCAGAGATAAGGGAGCCTGAGTGCATCAGCAAGGAACATATCTCTAGCTCTGCACTCCTGATCAGCTGATGCACTCGGTGTATACACTGGAAATAATATTCCTGAAAGTGAACTGACATGCAGCCTTCGATGCACACCTAAAAGCACAGTCTCACCTTGTGGAGCTGGCATGCTAGGATCAATTGCTTGAAACAGATATTGTATTATTGTATAGTTACTGTGTAAAAACAACAATTACTACTCTGGGGAATGTAAGTAGCCTGTGGGGATCAACAGAATACATGCAGTGGCACTGGGCTAGGAAGCTCCAAGCAGCACACATCCACAGAGCCAGGAGCGGCCTTGTGTCTTGCAGAGGAAAAGGCACAGCTGAGAAACTGTAAATGAGGCTGAATGAGCTCAGTAATGAGGCTACATTCTGGGACGTTGCATCCCAAGTCAAAGGGAGGAAGGGAAAAACCTTTTAAATTAATCTAAGTAACTGTCTAAAATGCTCCCATTCTCCTATGCGATCCCTTTCTGTTCTACAGCAGGCAGGGCACTGCCACTCCTAGGGGTCCTCTCCAGGACTGTGGGCATTTCTCCTGTCCAAAGCAGAAGCAGCATCCATACCATCTGCCTGAGACTAGCCAGGAGTGAGGAAAAGGGAAAGCATTGAAAGGACAGACTAATATCCACAGTCTTACTTTCCTTATGTGTCAGTCACCTCTGTGGTCCTGTGGTGGAAGGACAGAGTTGCCTCTATACAGGAGTCTGCATGCAGAGAGATGCCAAGAACAGAGACAATGGAGTAGATAGCACTGGGTCAAACAAGACAGCTGGCTTATAGCACCTCAGCACTCACAGCACCCTTTCAGCTTCACTAACCAGGCCACCAGTGGAGAGACATGGTGGCTGAAAATGTGACATCCTAACAAACCACTTTCAGAGCTGAATTCTGAGTGGCATCACTAATTAGTTATGTACCAACACTGGAGCATGCAGTTCCTTGTAACCAGCACTTATATGTACAGCCAGCATCTTCAGGATGACAGAGTACACACAAGTGACCTCATAACAGATGACCATTTGGGGAATCCTAAGTATAATTAAGTCTGGTCTTGTTAGTGACATTTAAAATAAGGACTCTCTCACCAACTGAATGAACAACTGCATTATCATAGCAACATGAAGAGGAACTGCCTTGTCCTAGCAGGTGGTGTTTCAAGAGCAGTGGCTGACAGCAGCTGTTGCCTCACAGGGTCATCCTTTCAAGCGTTACAGACATGATGAATTTGATCAGGCCAACCCATATCCATAGAGTGTTGGACATCAAGAGCATCTGTTTTTTTCCTGAATAGCTAACCAAGCAAATCCCATGTTTCAGTCTCAAGCCTTGTTTCCTAGCATAAGTGAGCAGCAGGTTACTGTGGATGGAGATAAAATGAGTGGAGAGAGTACACGAAATCATAGGAAGAAGGAAGGATCTTCTATCTGGCAGTGCTGGCAGAACTCCTAACCAAAAGGTTCCAGTCTCAAAAGCCTATCAACAAACACACTTAAACAGTTCCTTTACGCTCCTGACACTTTCCATTTATCAACAGGCAGCTGGTGAAAAGGACAAGGTTTTTCCTTTCTTCATTCAGAAGCGTCTATTCTCGGGCATCTGCACACACAAAGGATCAAAGACTCCATGATGGTGTGACTAGAGATGAATTTCCCAGACAGTGTGAACTAACTTAGCTCCAAGGTATTATGCTTATTTGTAACAGATAAGGACATAGGGCTTTTGGTTTGGGAAGGCAGATGCAAAAAGCAGATAAAGTAGAAGGTACGAAACATGCACATTTACAACAGCTCCGAAGAGCCTGAGATGGGGTGGGATTTTTTTTTTTCAAATTCACTTTTCACGTTTAATCTTTTTTGCTAGATGAATCACTTGAAAGGGGAACTGTGAAATAACTGCGAGGCACATGTACCAAAATCAGACCATTTTCAAAAATAGCAATGATGTTTCTGTTTCAAATTACTTGCCACCTCATACTATTCCCCAGCACATGTATATAGACAGAGAAAGTAGGATAGACTGAGAGAGCTGAAAGGTCCAAATAGAGTTACTCCACTAATTGTTTTTGTTGGGCTATAAGACTCATTCAGGATAGCAAGGCTAGGAAGACTAATGATGGAAGAAGACATTTATATTTTTATAGCAGCCTTTATTCCAAGGACTTTCCAAATACTTCATAAATTTTAACTAATGCAGAAACTGCACCTAGGAATCTCATTTTGCCACAGCAGAGAAGCCACATAATGCAATATAGCAGTTTATTAACTGCACACAGCCAAAATAGTGCATACTTACAGGCAAAAGCAAGAGAAAAAAAATTACATCCATCTGAAACCATGAGGATAATTTATGGGTGCAGGATGTCTTTATTAATAAGCTTCTTCCAAACGTATGTGGCAGTTGAAAACCAGAAAACAAACACAGCCTGTTTCCCACAGAGCTAACAACATTCAAAGGCTGTTGCAACGAAGCAAGCCTTTCCATCAGCTTCAGTGAGAACTGGCTCAGGCATCAGGAATTAAAGCTTTTCTAATGTTCTTTCATGCCCTGTGGTTGTTTTTTTTGTTTGTTTCTTTTTTCCATCCTCTCCTTTCTGTCTGTTCAGAGCGTTGTGTCCTCTGCCATTAACAGAATTGCACGTAGGCTTTTATGCAACAAAACACCTATCACCTCCTCTGCTACAGAGGCAACTGAAAAGCAATTGTTGACTAAGGAAAACATGGGTATTACTTGTCTACTGCTGAAAACTCATTTATAAAAGATTCTGCTGCTTTTGACTGTGACTCAAATGCCACCTGAAGCTCCCTTCTCTGGTGTTTAATCCTTCCTCCTTGATAGCTTTCAGGCTAAGGAGAGCTTCCTAGTTTTTAATAACACCATGATGAGAACTCATGTATGCCTGGGGATGGACCTGAAAAGCTTTAGGTTTGAATTATTCACTGATGATTAAAAAGCTGCCCTCATTTGGTCCTTAATTCAGCAAACCTGCCTTTTTCAGAGCATTTGCTGAAATTCAAACTCCTCCTAAGGACAGCAGAATTCTGATGTAAGTTTGTTACATGCTGTCAGCTTTGCCTTGGCTGAAAAAGGACAGTCAATAGCCAGAGAGAAAAGAATATGCACTGGCTACTGTCTCCTGCCACTTCAGCACAGCTCCATACCCCCTTCTAGTAAAGTAAGATTCTTCAGTTGCACGAAAGCTCCAACCTTATTGACAAAGGACAACCACAACAGCCATGCCATCAAGGAAGTATACATCAGACATAGCTCTAAAGCAAATCACAGAGAGATCTTATGCTGTGCTTCAGTTATGAGAGATGTGTATTTCCCGCTGTCACACTGATACGCGATGACAAGGCCTCTCCGCTACTATCAGACAGACCTTTACCAATAATACAAAGAAAAGGTGAAAGAAGCCCTAGCATCCAGCCTGGATGTGATCCATATGTAAGCAAGCCTGATTGCACTAAGATCATCCCCTGCCTTCCAAGGAGATTCAGATTATTTGGCTTCACCAAGCATTTCCATCCAATCTGGCATGCAGGTTTAACAGTGTCACTGGGGCGCCAGCATCAATAGTGGGTATGCTAGATGCCCATTTCAGTCCCCTATAACCTTCAGATGACAGGATTCACTGTGCAGACTGCATCTGTTATCTTCAAGGCATTTCCTATTGGAGCATATCCTTTTAGGCTGATTTGAGAGAGTCCTACTGACTTTAGGAGACCAGGAACTATTTACCTCCGAGGTTGAGCATTGCAGTGCTGCAGTTCTAAGCCTCTGGCTGAAAAGCATTTGATAGTGACAGATAATCCCTGCCCTGCAGGAGCCAGTCTCATCTAGGATGCTAACAAATTTTCCAAGGCTGACCTAAGCCACCTCAGATGCTTAGGAGACTCTCTTCCCCTCCTCTGTCAACAAAGAATGGGTCAAGCTCACGTCATTAACCACCAGGTCTATCTTCCAAGGGTCCTTAAGCCCAAAAACAAGACCTTCAGTTCCCCAAAATATTTTTCTCTTTCTGGAAACTTCTGCAAATTCTACAACTTCAAGATGAGTTTCTAAAATCACAAGGACATAAATTCTGATTTAGGCCTCCCTCTCCTCCTGCTGAAATGTGTTGTCTCCCTGCTTGTGTAAATAATTAAAGTAGGACAGTTCCCACAGGAAAGCCTGAGAGACTCTGCTCCAGAACATCTTGTGGCTGATAATCAGGACAATTTTTGCTGAAATATAGGAGAAACAGTAAATAAATCTTTAATTCAACTTGCTCTCCCATGACTGGGTGACCGTCTCTCTTTCCAAGAAACTCTGTTACTTGCAGATGATATGTCTCACCAGCTAAAAGTTCTGTTCGAACGCATAAAATGTCCTAGCAAAAGTTTTAATAGACCCTTCTAAAAGGGTCTGCTCTTGATGACTTTGTTTACTCCAAAAAGCCTAGTTCAGCTCCAATAAGTACTTCATGTTTTAGCCATTTATTCAGATGGCATCTCTGAGCATTTTCCCCTGGATCCAATCTTTTAGATCAAGAAATGCTGAGGAATAAAGAAACTGTTCCTTTAATATTTAAAAGAATAAAGGGGTGAAAAGGATCAGTGGGTACAAAAGGAAGCTGTATAATGAGACGTCAATCTGTTTTCCTCAAGGGTCTTTAATCCCTCCAATCCAAATGACCTGAAAGAGCCTTCTGAAGAATGATCACATGCAGATGTGAACCATGCACACTAATTTCGGAGTTGGTTCTAATATTTTTTAATAGCTTTCTCTGGGTATAAAAGAACGTCATGATAATTTAGGAAGTAAATAGGGATGTTTTAATGTGCTTCATCATCCCTCAGTCCTGCAGCCAAACTGTGTTTTCAGTGAATCTAGGGGAATTCATACCAGATCACTCAGGTGTTTCTGAGCCAGGTTTGTCCCAGGGGCTGCTGCAGATTCTCTAACTGTGGTCTTAGAGGTCCAGATAGGTCTTAGTAACAGCCTTCTCCTGCCTGCCTTCTGCTTTAAAATAAACAAAAATAGTAGGGTAGTTTTAGAGCTGCTGCAAGACAGATAAATAACTCCAGGCTGGGAAACTGCTACAAAATATGGAGAAAAAAGGTCTTGACCTTTTCTGGTACTTAACATAAATTATGCATGCAAATCAGAAAGAAATCATTCCCATTTCAAGAAGAGGGAGAAAAGACATGACAGAAGAATAAAACCTTCTGTCACTGCTGTCTTCAGATAAAGTTCCAACATCAACAATTTTTAAGGTGAATCAAATCAGTACCTCTCAATTAATTTCCTAATTATGATGAGCATTAACTTAATATCTTATCAAAAGGGCCCATAAGACCCACTGACTTTACTGGTATTCCACCACCAGTAAGGCTATTGGGAAATAAAAGGGGCTATCTTCCCCTGAGCTCAGAAGCCAGACTTCTTTGATAATGTGTCATGTATCCTGTAGCAAGGTGCTGAAGAGTTTCCTGAAATAGGGATCATTCCAGTTGCTTGGCAGAAACCACACTGATGAAGGGAGAAGTACTGGCTTCCTTGAGTCATTCCACTTATCTTCCAGTTCTTGTGCCAATTCAAAGGTGTTTTTCTACCTTCCCATGGTGGTTTGCCCTTTTCTGGGGCACACTGTAGAAACTGTCATCACTCTTGTAAGAACATAGCTCCATAGTGCCTTAGACAGGAAACTTCAGAAGCATAGAAAATTGCTGGTGGGAAGTCAGGTGAGTCATTTTCTGTTCGTGAAGGGGAAAAGTGGCAAAAGCTTTGTCAGTCTTTAAGCTGCAGTAACACAGTGTGATACTTACATTCAATACTGAAAAATATCGCCCGACTGGAGAAGAACCTGGAAGCAGAAAACCTTCATCCATTAGCAAGGACATGGACCGGATGGAGCAGCCAAAGGAGGGCCACAAAAATGATCAGGGGGTTGGAGCACCTCTGCTACAAGGACACCTGAGGGAGCTGAGGTTGTTCATCCTGGAGAAGAGGAGGCTCCAGGGAGACCTAATAGCAGCCTTCCAATACCTGAAGGGGTCCTACAGGAAAACTGAAGAAAGTCTGTTTACAAAGGCCTGTAGTGACAGGACAAGGGACAATGGGATTAAACTGAAGAAAAGCTGATTTAGATTGGATATTAGGAATAAGTTCTTTACAATGAGGATAGTGGAGCACTGGAACAGGTTGGTCAGGGAGGTGGTTGAGTCCCCTTCCCTGGAGATATTCAAGGGGAGGCTCGATGAGGCCCTGGGCAACCTGATCTAGTTGGGGGTGTCCCTGCTGACTGCGGGGAGGTTGGACTAGATGACCTTTGAAGGTCCCTTCTGGCCTGGACCATTCTGTGATTCTATGATCCTCCCTCTGATCCTCTAGTTACTATCTTCTCTAAAGAAGCTGTCCTCAGGCACTGAACACTCACCATGTGCCTATACATCATCAGGGCTTATATTCTTATGTGGCCATATTTGAACCCCTGGCAGTCAGCCTTTCCCCTTTACACACGTTTTGGGGGTATAAGCTCTGCCCCCTATGCTTTTGCCTTACCTACCATCCACAAGTCCCAACTGAATTATGGACTCGCAGGACAATCATAAGCCATGTTCTGGCATAGAAAAGAGCAGTTCACAATTCCGCACCCTTGTCTATGCTCAAAGAACAGTGTTGGTAACAAAGCATGTAACTGCCTGCCTGTCTTGGCACCTCATGACATAGTTGCCCATGGCTGCAGCGACATGCACTCCTGCAAAGCCCTGCAGGCCCTTGCAGGGGAATTACAGCCCAGGAATTACTATGAGTTTGGCTTTTTCCTGAAAGCACAAATGCATTCCTCTTCCTTTATGTCTGCTTTACAGCAATTTGTAACTTCTGTCCTTTTGCGATCTTATATCTCTTTGTTCTGAAAAATCAGGAAATTCAACAAATCACATTATGAAGAGAACTAATTATTTTATCCTTTCTTTTTGCTTTAAAAGAGTTTTTCTAATGTTCAAAAGCCAATATTTTTGCCATCTGGCAGAATTTAAATAGCCTCTTTCATCAGCCAGGGCAACTCAAAAAGAACATAAATATTTTGCAATTCCTTGAAGGGCCATTTGAAAATATTGCTGTAAGTATACACAGGGGATTTTTAGGAACTTAGTGACTTAACAACAGATAATCAAAGAGAAGGACTTCCCATAGTATTGATGTGGTCCTAACTGAATTCCCCACCCATGCATAATCATATCAGAATGCCAAAAACCCTGCTGTGTGCCAGCAGCATTACCTGCCTGGGGTACCCATACACAGAAAGGCACAGAAACTCAGAAAAAGGGAGGGAAGCTTGGGCTGTGATGCTGATGGCCCGAATGATTTTTCTTAGCAGAAATTGCAGGCATAAGCTTCCCAAAAGCATTGTCCATCCTCCTAGACAGTTTCTTCAGAGAGCACGGTACTGATACTACTTGATTTTAGGGACAGTCAACATAAGCAATGCGAAAGGAGTAAGCTTCTTGTAGGCAAATTGCTAACCCCAGTTCGATGTACCTCTTCATTTTAACCCACAAAAAATTTGCTTAAGTGGTTTATATATAGAATCATAGAATCATCTGGGCCAGAAGGGACCTTCAAAGGTCATCTAGTCCAACCTCCCTGCAGTCAGCAGGGACACCCCCAACTAGACCAGGTTGCCCAGGGCCTCATCGAGCCTCCCCTTGAATATCTCCAGGGAAGGGGACTCAACCACCTCCCTGACCAACCTGTTCCAGTGCTCCACTACCCTCATTGTAAAGAACTTATTCCTAATATCCAATCTAAATCAGCTTTTCTTCAGTTTAATCCCATTGTCCCTTGTCCTGTCACTACAGGCCTTTGTAAACAGACTTTCTTCAGTTTTCCTGTAGGACCCCTTCAGGTATTGGAAGGCTGCTATTAGGTCTCCCTGGAGCCTCCTCTTCTCCAGGCTGAACAACCTCAGCTCCCTCAGGTGTCCTTGTAGCAGAGGTGCTCCAACCCCCTGATCATTTTTGTGGCCCTCCTCTGGACCCACTCCATCAGGTCCATGTCCCCTCCTATACTGAGGGCTCCAGCCCTGCACACAGTACTCCAGGTGAGTTCTCACCAGAGCAAAGTGGCAGAATCACTTCTCTGGACCTGCTGGCAACACTTCTTTTGATGCAGCCCAGGATGTGATTGGCCTTCCGGGCTGCAAGTGCACACTGTCTGCTCACGTCCAGCTTATGTGTCCACCAGCACCAGCAAGTCCCTTTCTTCAGGGCTGCTTTCTAATACCTCGTCACCTAGTCTGTATTGACACCATGGGACAGTGTTGCAGTAGTCAAAGTGGCTGAGGCAACCCTAACTAGATTTTCACTGCTTAGATGAGGATCCCTGCACCTTCCCACACTGATATAGATTGTGAGGGTGAAGGGCAATGGCAAAGAGGTATGAAGTGGTGCATGTACCTGCTACTTTAAATTGAAGCTGAGCACATGCACAGAGAGCACATCTGATTTCTCTCTAGTGACTGTCCACTAGGAAATTCTGCCCTGTTTTACATTAGAACTTCCCTCAAAACTGTAACACTTTCTAGGCAGAGACATGCTTTCTGTTAGTTCTTCACTCCTTAAATCACCCGAAGTTCCCTGATGAAGAAGAATTTCTCAGGAAATCCACAGGAAGAAACTGCTGATCATGCAGCATATTCACAGAATTGCTGGGAAAACTGACATGACACTGGAGAAGATAAAGTCTGAACTGCTGCTGAAGCCAGGGCATTCTGCTTCCTTTCCACAGGAGCTGCTTTGTGAGTAGACCCAGCCATGCCTTTTCAATCTAGTAGCTGCTCATTAGAAGTCCATAGGGAACTTGTGAAAGCAGGGAGAGATCTAAGTCTTGAACAAGTATGAATATGCTTGGAAGTCTGCAGCAGGGTGTAAGGAAAACTCAGAGCTAAGCACCAATGAGAGAATAACAAAGCCCCTTGCAGCTTACAAGTGAATGTGGGCAGGAAGATCAGAAAACTCAGAAGAGAGGTGTGGCATTGTGGGGAGAGGCTCAGTGCCACAGCAGCACACAATTAGGCTGCAACAGCACTGCAAAGTGATTTTTTTCAGAGGTAGATAGCAGGTCAAAAGGCATCCCCAGGGGTTGACTAGAGCTTATCTGCTGGTGCTGGACTTGCTGCAGTGCATGAACTTTTCAAGATGCATGGCCAAATGGCAGTCACAAACATAGGTCTGGACATGCCCCTAACCATTAGCAGTCAGTCTGCATCACCTACTCGGATGACAAATTTTAAAACTGTTAAAGATAACGGTTACCGGTTATCATGTTGGGAACTGAGGCATTGAACATGAATTTTTGACAGAAAAATAATTCATAAACAGATGTGGACGGAATATTTCTGAATGGATGTTCTATTTGCTGAGAAAACACTAGTAAGGGAGAAGCAAACAAAATCTTTGAAAATGAAATTAAACTCCTGCAGCTCCTGCAGTCCTTCTGATGATGGGGAACTTGGCTTACAGGTTCCATTTTCTGTTTCTTGATGCTAGAGACCATGCAGGGTCTCCTGCTCCTGAATTTGAAGAGCCCCTCCTCTGGTTTAATACTTTATAGAGAGACAACAAACACAGCCGTATACAAGAACAGCAAGAGCAACAAGAAATCTTGCTTGCCTACGAAGGGTTTATTTAAACTGACCTAAATCCTGAGTTAAATCTGCTCCTGGGAGCAGAAGTGTCAGAACTAGCCATTTAGGCTTTTGTTTTATTATCTGGACAGGTTACAGGGCAGTGAATGAGCACGAAGAATCCACCAAGAAAGCGCTTGCAGGAAAATTTAACCCTAAATTCCACTCCTGTAATGTTCACTGAAGATATATCGAAAGGAAAATTTCGGATACACTAGTAGGTATTTATTGAGATCTATCTCACTTGATGTGTGTTTGGAAGGTTGGACAAGGAAGTGGCAGTGAGAGTTTCACAGATATCTAGCATCAGAATCAAGGAAAAATGGCTTTGAGCTTCTGGCCTGGACATGAGAGAAATTTTACATATCAAAGTATGTAATAAGCAATGACCTTAATTCCACTGCTGCAAGTAAAGGTTGGTTGCCTTTTTTTTTTTTAAAGCTTTCACTGATAATCACATGGCTTTCTCCTGGGTTTCCTTCATAATTTTTAAAGTTCCCGTTTTCTGCTGTAGCAATTTGATTATTCATCTCCAAAACAGTAGTGTGACTAACAATGATTTGATCACTGTATAACTTAATTCTCTGGTTTTACCAATAGAGTTTCTTCCTGTTTATTTTTATTTAGTAACATTTACAGAAAGGACTCAGTCATTTTCTCTTTCTATAATTAGCAAGGATGAAACCACTAGAGAACTGGTTATTCTAAGAGCCCAAGCAGGTCCCTTGTAAATTAATTGCTGGTTCACAGATTCACTAGAGATTTTCCTTATTTCTACAGAACTTCACCTCACTCAAGATCCCCAATAGGCCTCTTTGGGGAATGAATGGACACTTGTGGCAAAAGAGGTAACTGCCTAAGGGCTTTAGGCACATATGAAGAAAGGTGAGAGATGTGTAATGAAAGAGGATGGGGACTCCAGAAAGAGAAGTTAAAGTTTCGCTGTTAAAGCAGGTGAACTCTATTGTGAAGGATGAGGTTCTCTCCTCAGGTTTGCCATAAAACACCTATGGAAGACACAGAAACTGTTTTTATGTGAGGTCACTTCCACTTTGTGCTTTTCATGCCTTTTTCTGGCACTGTGTCAAGTTCCTGAATTCAGATTTATTTACACAAACGCTGAATATTCACACCTTAATTGAAACACACGTTAAACATGTCATCTAGGGGTGAGGGGGAAGGCAGCTTCCTCCAAATAATCAAATCTTTGGGAACTGAAAATCAAATATCCCAAATTAGCAGATACCCAAGACAAATCTGTGCTTCTCTGTGCTTCAATTCTCTCTGAAGAGAAATAACATCTCTGTTATAATTCAGTGTATTTTAGGGAACATGAAAATGAGTAAGCGCCAATGAAATAATGTCTGTGAGGAAATTAATGCTCTTCTTTAATGGGTTTTGGATGGTGCACATTAAATAAGGAAAAAGGAAAATGCACTTCCTGAATATGGCAAATTTTTGTTTGCAAAACACTGATAAGCCATTTTTATTCCTTTGCAGATCATATAGGTTTATTTGTGCTTGTTATTAAAATCATACATATTTGCATGCTAGCCAGGTCTGTCCTTCCAATTACTGCTACAGGAAGCCCATTCAGTGCATCAATATGCAGGCACTCCAAATCTCACACACAGTTTAGACCAAATGTGTGATAAACCTGCCGCATCTTCACCTCTTGATCCCATCCCTTCCAACAGCAAAGGGCTTCCAAAAATATGGCTAGAGACAGGAGATTTGGCTGTGAGCTCTGGCCTGGTAGACTGTGCTGTCCCCAGTTCCCTTTCTGTGAGCATTACAATGATCTGAAACAGTAAAAAATACAAATAAGAGATAGTTGTGCCCACCTCAGCCAGAGCAGCAGAGAAGTGATTACAGTTCTTGTGCATCAAGTGGTACGCGTTTCCTTTGTACTCCTTGCCCAGTTCTTCCATAATCTTATCCACGTCCTCTTCTGTGAAGTCTGTTGTGCCCAAGGCAATGGATTCTCTAGTTAAAAACAGAGCACACAACAGGGAACATGGAAAGCCACAGTGAAGAGAGTGATATATACCCAGGGAAAAGGATATAGTCAGACACTGGCAAGAAGGACAGGCTTAAAACATGGACATGCATATCTGGGGCTATTAGAGATTCTTGCTAATAAAATGACACAGTAATATCCTCAGCTTATCCTCAATGCAGGTTACAGCACAGACAACAGCCCCAAGAGCATCCTGCTCAACACCAGGGAAGCCTCAGCTCTGAGGATCTGCTCCCACTCTGCCCATCATCCCATGACAGAGTAGGGCAGAGGAGATGGTTTTTCATGGGGCAGGCCAGGAAGGAGCAGACTGAAAGCTTTCTATAGAAACCTATTGCTTCTCCTAATAGTCACTCACTAGTCACTCTGCTTTTAACAGTCTCCAATGATGCTTAGCACAAACTGGCAGTGTGGAAGGTCAAGCCCCATCTGCCATGGGCAGCCCCACAGTCTGAGCACCTTGAACAACATATTAATGCAGCATCCTCTCAGACTCATCTAGCAGCTGACCTGTCCCTTGTGACAAAGGAGCAATAAACACAGGAGATTATTTCTGGTACTCTGTGCAATATCCACAAATAGGTGATACTCATAAAAAGACTCAGGTTTGTTTTTTCAGCTCTGTGTAACAGATACTCCCGTTCTTGCTGACATATGAAACTGGGAGCACAGAAAACAAAGAAAATAGGAAAAGAGAACCGTGTTCATTTGTAGGTATGCTTTTTAAACCCTGCCAAACAGTTCAGCGCTGTTCCCTGTGTGCTCTTTTATCCACCTCCACAATCCCTGCAGGGCTGCCTTTGAACCAGGATCATGTGAAGGATGCAGTGAGGGTGCTTCTAAGGAGAAGAGGGATCCAGAGGAGAGGACTTCCCCTCTGCCCCTGGTAGCCATCGGTGTAGAGGGAGCAGGGAAGATGTAGAAAAGGGCCCTTACTTGAACTTAAAGGTCTCTCCAAGTTCTACCGCACTGCCAGGTGTGATCTCAAAAATCCCACTGAAAGGGTAGGGATGCCCTCCATAGGCAAACTCTGACAAGGAAAGAAACAGACCGTGAGTAATTGAATGAACACAATGTCAGAAAAAAGTCCACGGTAGCTGTCTGCAGAGTTCAGCATCAGCACCAGGGGCTGGGCTACTGCCAAAATCTCTTTCAGTCAGATTCTGAAAGCCATTTTGTCTGTCCAGTTACCTATCAGCCTGAAGATGCCCTCACAGCCTCCCTTCATGCTAACACTACCGCCTTCCCACAGTGCCAGGAAAACTCTCCAAGCCTGTCTCTTTGCCTGTCCATGTGGCTTCCTCTCACTGGAAAGTTCCGCAGTGGAAGCATCTAGATAAACTATGAGATGCTGTCAGAGGTGGTGCTGAGCTTGAAGAAGCTTTTTCTGTATTAGGAACAAATAAAATCTTCTTCCAGAGGGATTTACAGGCAGCCAGCGGGAATTCTTTGCTGAAGGCCAAGCAGATTGCACTCTACTGCCTCAGCATGCAGGCCAAGCCAGGAGGTCCGTCCATGTCATACAGGCCATCTTGCATGGCCTGTGAAACACAGCCTGGGGACCTCATAGTGTTGAACAGGCCATCTCGCACAGCCTGTGAAAGCTGCTGTGCTCCAGATGGAACATGGTACCCCAGGGGTTTTGTCTACTGCAATGGCACTGGCTAAAAATACCATGAGTGAGGTATCCTTAGTCATCGCCATTTAATGCTGAAGAGGGAAACAGAAAGCCTGTGGTGCTACTGTGCCCCTCACTGTCCTACAGCTGTTTCCCCAGCTGCCTTGACTGCGCCTTTTGCAATGGGTGCTCTAATCAGCTTCAATTCCATCCAGACCATTTCAAAAGTCTTACAAGACATTTTCTTTTCCTTGTAACTCTGCTGTTTCACAAAAACAGTTGCCAAGATCTGTAAATCCACATTCCAAGATTTCTAGACCATAGGCATTCATAAATAATTACTGCAAAATGGATTTATCCTGACAGAGAATTAGCACAAACATGCACACGTAGATCTCAAGACAACCCTTCACCCGCCTGTCTTCTCACTCCCCCATTTCTCCCCTTCTTTCTCCCCCTCCTTCAGTGCAGAATGGCTTCTAACATTGCTTGGTCTCTCCTGCTTGCTGTCCTACCACACACCTGTACAAGTTCTAGAGGCTGCAGTTACATACTGAAAGCACAAATAGCTATGTGATCCATGACAGAACTGCACAAGTTCCCTCTAGATTCCACAATGGACCCTAAAAGAGAACTGGCTGAGCTTTTCACTCCTGAAAACATCCCTTGCAAGAAGTTATAATTTTGGGTTTATCTTATCCATATGAGGCCAGCTATATAGTAGTCCCCATATTCTGCAGGTAGTGAAAAATAAATACTTCGTACCTCTGCCGTAGATCTCGATGCCAGAGTGGAAGACACCAATCCCCAAGGTGGAGGTGTATTCATTTATCCAGTACTACAGTAAGACAAAAGCCACATTTGGAAGCATTAGTGGACAAGAAACACATGATCTTGGCCTAGGATATATTCCCCATCTCCCATCCTCAGGGTGACTTCTCCTAAGGACAAGAGTGATTTTGAAATTATCCTGAGACAAACACATTGAGACTCGTTACAGATGAAGAGAAGCAGGCATTGTGTTTATACAGATGGCTGGGTTTAGGGCTCCAAAAGATGCTCATCTAATCCTTTCCATGTAAGGAATTTCCCTGTATTCAGATATGACCTGAACCTGCATAAACCTAGTTGGTGCGGGATGTATGACTATCTTCTCATTTAAATAGCTGACACTAAGGCAGTTTTACCAGTCTAGTTGTCTTATCTGATCTTTACAATCTTGCATTAAAGAATCTCCAAATATTTTCCATATACCATTTTACATCACCTCTTTACATCTACGTTTCACTAAGTTGTTTTAAGTCAATGAGATCTTAGAGACAGAGATCCATTCCTCCTGTAGGTCAGAGTAGCACAATTAAGTAATTGTCTATATGACACAGACATGTCCGTATCTATAGAAAAAAAAAAGCTCCAAGCATACTAGTCATCACTTTGCTCAGAGGCACCATGTACTATCAAGCAGTCTTTTCAGAAGGGCTTGCTGCTCCATAATTAGTTCCAAGGTGACCACAAATTTCCCAAGTCAAATTTTCAAGAGGAGCTATTAAGTGACTTCATTTCTCAGGAGTATAGCACTACCCCAGTGTGCTTGGAGCAGAGGAATACTGCAGTCCTGCGCACGCAAACAACAGTCCTCCAGCAAGCACTGCTCACTGTTTCCACCATACCATGAAGGACAGTACAGACACCCAAACAAGTCCCAGGTAAGCTAATTCTGGAGCGGGAAGCCGCACAGCCATGCCAGAGCAGTGCTGCATTGGAAATAATTAGCCCTGCTCAGCACCAGTATTTATTAGGTTAGCTGCAGAGCTCTGCTGCTACAGAAATGATGTTTTCAGGCAATGAGTGGAAACTGCCCACGCCTGGAATATTTACAGTTCACTTATGGCTACTGTGCATCTCTAGTAACTCAGAGCAACTGAATTCTTATTTTAATCAAGCACCGCAAGAAAAGCGAGTGTTATTCACTTGTCCCATAGAATGACATGACAGGTTCATTCAACTAAAATTCTCTTCTGGGACTGGTAGCTGCTTCTGGTGGAGCCAGAAGAAGCTGCATATTCCCTAGTGTGTGGTGTCACTGAGCTGCTACGATACAAGTGAGAATCCCTCTGCTGTCAGGGAACCAAGGGACTGGCATACTTCATCTACTTTCCTCACACAGCTTGCCTACGTATTTTTTATTATTGCAGTAGCTCTGTAAATCATCTAGAAATGCTTTCTGTGAAACACTGCTACTGCTTTGATATGAAAAGTGCAGTCCCAATCCAGAGTTAATGTATGGCCAGTCTTAATACCTTAAACCATGGCCCCCAAAATGCGTTCCTCTGGCAGTTTAGCCCTTCCCTTTCCCTCCAGACAATTCTGTAACGTGTCTTGTTCTGTCTGAGCTTTGGTATCACGCATGATGTATTACTGCAGGAAGGCAGTAAATCACCTGGCCCTAGCTGGACCCCTGCACACTGCTCTTTTCAGACCTTGTTCAATCTCCACTTATCTCTTCACTTGGATTATGCAAACTCTCATTTTTAGGATACATCAGACCATTGGACTGGAGCTAGATCAGGTAGCTGTCAACGTCTGCTAGTGCGTTAGTATGAGTCCTCTGTTGAACACCATGCCTGGCAGTTAGGGACATGATGCGGCCTCTCCTTCTGCTGCCCTTCACAGATCTCTGTTGCCCTGGCCTCTGCAGCAGAAACATCCCTATTCTGACCAGGGGAGAAGATACAGAGGTGGAGGCTGCATATGGGAGTCCATGAGACACCAGCCACCTCAGCTGAGGAGAATGAAGCCTGCCTCCCATGGACATATTATAGCCCTCAGTTCAGTTCTTTGATCTCCCATATCTCATGGGTTAACTCCTCAGACTCTCAGTAAGCTTCAGAGAAACACTAGTTTCTACAGAGTCCCACTGTAACAACTCCCAGAGGATAAAGTAAGTAGGTTGTCTCAGCCCTCAGGCTGAGCTATTGTCTCACAGCAACAATACAAGCACAACATGCCCAGGTCATGCCAGCTGCTTTGCTTAGAGGAGTAACTAATAGGAAGAGAAGGGAGACATTTTAAATTAGAAATGCTCTTGCCAGTTATCAAAGTCAGGGCTATCTGCAGAGGCTGCTCTGCATCAAGCTTTGTACTTCAAACAAGAAAGTTAAACTGAAAGCCACTTTCAACTATAGCTTTTTCTTCTGCCATGTTAAAGTTTGTGTTGGATCCAAACAACGAATAAGCAAACAAGCAGGGAAAATTAAACCTCTCCTCGTTACTGTGTGAGAATAATGCATGGAAATCTGTTCACCTCCTATGTGCACGGCACTGTCAGAACACAAGTCTTCCCGGTCCCGCCATCTGCCTGTCTCACTCTTGCTCCCAGCACAGAGCCACAGTCCACAAAATCCACCCTACTCAACTGAAGGACCCAAAAACCAGGCTGCAGGACAGCCCTGGAAACACAACAGATGAGGAGGCCCCACCAGAGATAGAAAAAGAGATGAACAAAAGTATTTCTCTGGTTGATACCAGATGTTACAACCATCACATGAACACATCTGTATTTAAATGATGTGGTTTTCACTATGAATGCCTTTGATGAATATTGTGGACGGGACTGCAACAACCTCAGCCATACCTGAATTTGAACTGAACAAGCTGTACTGGTTTAGTACTTTCTTTCCTTTCAAATAACTTCAATAACACAAGGCTGTTATTGAAGTGGGATCTGATTTGCATCTTGGTTCACTGCAAATAAAAATTTTCAGTATTATCTATTAGCAAGACCAAAATGCCAAGCAGTTCTGAATCATGGCTGCTACTGTCCTCATCTCACCCCTGTCTCCAGGGTGCTGCAGAATCTGCCTCCGGTGTGCGACTGAACACGCAGAGAATGCTTCACGGCACTTTGGCACAGCCCACGGCTTGTCTTGGGAGGAAGCTATGCTAAAGTGAACATGTCAGTCATTTGCTGAGCTGAAAGAAAGAGCCCAAGCCAGATTTGAAACCAGGTTTGTACACACGTGCACGAGCTGGCCTCATTTTCCAAGAGGCTTGCAATTCTGAGCATAAGAACAGCACCAACAGTCAGCAAATACTCATCTCTGGAACAAATTGGCTATTGCTTAGATTAAAAACAATAATCTGCAGCCTGTTCTGAGTCAGATGAACAAGATGGGGAATTGAATACAGCAGTATTAAAGGGAGTTGTGATTCATGGCTGCATCGCATACTGCCTGCAAAATCATGCTGTAAACCCTACACAGAGGGACTTGGAGCATTCTGTCTCATTTCCATCTTCAGTAGAGACAGGGAACAGCTCAGAAGTGAAGAGAGGAAGGGAGGAAAGCTAACCAGACTACAGCTGCTTCACAAAAGCAACAGATAGCACAGGACTCAAAATTCAAACCCAGGGAGGAACCTCCTCTTATTTACAGTTTGTAGCACATCAGTTAAGAGCTTTTAATGGAGGTCCCTGATGAAGTAGAATTTGAAATTTTCCAGTTTTCAAGCCTTCCCTGATTGGTTTCATTCAGAGATTGAAGTGTCTGGTGAGATAGTTTAGATTCTGGGAGATACTCTGAGTCAGTTGTACTCCTCACTTCATCTTTCATACCAGGTAGAAGTGAAAGTCTCATCAGGACAGTGAACCATGCCCTGACTTTCCAGAAAGGAAACTAAAAACCTTCACTATATCAATATGCTTCTGGTAGGTCTAAGATGAAGAAGCAGATGGAGTGATATTAGTAGTTTATGCCATCCTAGGACTATTCAGAGCATGAGTTCCTAGGAATTCCTGCCAGGAACATGGGTTTCCAGACAGGAGAGGCCCATCCATCCATGAAACCACTAACTTCTACCACAAATTAATACCATACTGTATCACTGAAGTTTCTACTACTAGCTTTCTCTTTTCCTCCCTACTTCTGACCATTACTTTCCATGGTGCGTCACCAAAATCACTGTGCTGAGCAGCTTAACTAACCAGCTCCCTCGAGGTCGGAGACAAGACCCTCCCCTGTGACTATCTCAGATATTACTTTCTCTGAGCAGCCAACAAACCACACCATATTCCATTTGTCACCCCAGTACACACTGGATATTCCACTCTACCAGATCCATCCACTACTAAACAGACAATAACCCATCCTTTCTTATGGTCTGTAAGAACATATAGACAAGAAATCCACTGAGAATTCGAGAAATCCATTTGGTAAACCTGATTTCAGCAAATAATTGAAAACTGAGTACTCACTGTAGTAGATCCTTCCCATGCTCTTCTACTCTTCATTTCATATCACACACAATTGTCGTTTGAGCCAGGATACCACGCTAGAGCGAGCTTTGGTCTAAGCTAGTTGGGTTGCTCTGATGTCCATGTGTGACCACATGCTACTTTTAATAAGACAACTTTACCAAGGGTGGGTGCAGATTATAAACCAGTAATTAAATTAAGCATATCTCCTCTCAAAGTGCCATCTGCATATAAACCAGTAGTATTATTTCCTTTTCCCCTGGTGAAGTAACTGGCAAAGCTTTGCTTCTAGACGGAAGGAAAGAAACAATAAAGAGGGATGAGAGCTGTAGAATTCTGTCAGAATCTATTCAGAATATATTCTGACATTACTAGTGAGCAAGGAGCATTTAAAGGACTGAAGTAAATTATGAAATTGCCTCACTCTCTGTGAGTTTTTAGATGATAGAGCACTCCTGCCAACACAGGTCTGATAACAGACTCTCTGCCCTACCACCTGGGCTTGATTGTAATCCTTTTCTCTTTGAGGGCCACGGCACACACTGCATCACCAAGCTCTACTTTGTAGAGATGATGTCTCCTCTGTAGGCTGGGGGAGCTGGCTCACCACAGAAGAGACCCTTGGCTCAACAAATCCACATGGAGGGCACCCAGGGCTCCAGCTGCTAACTGGTGTGCTCCATGAAAGGAGTCAGAGTGGCCAGGAGTATTCCTTCACACCTCTACCTTTATTAGATGCGTTGTGTAAAGTCTTTTGATGGAGGCTTTGTCCTGGGATGAGCAGTGCTTGGCCCCTGTGGTCAGCCTACCTAAGCAGCCTCATGAAAACATGTGGAGGAGTGTGTGTGTACTAATAAATGCACTGATCTATCATATCTCAAGCACCAGGAAAATCCTCTGCCGTGCTAAAGCTCAACAAAACAGCGGGGGAACTTCAGCATTATTTTCTGAGATGTGTTGATCCAGATATGAAATATGAGAGCACAAAAGACAAAACTAGAAGGGAAAGCTAAAGAACATCACTTCAGGAAACCTGCAAGTGAAATCTCAGCCCAATACAGTCAACAATTTCAGAAAGTTTTGGTTTCACCAATACATTTTTTCTAAACCAGGTTCCAAAATCTTGGGCCTATAGAGGCAGAAGGAGAGAGCTCAAGGCAGATGACAGAATTTATGCGCCGAGTAATGCTTGCAGGGGTGAAGGAAGCATTACCTCAGCTATAGACATGCAGGTTCGGGGGGCTTCCACAGATCTTTGCAAGGGCACATCAGTCATATTGCAGCAAGGCACACTTATGTCCCACAGCCCTATGCACACGGTTCTGCCAGTGTGTCTGAGCCCTTCTGCCATTCACCAATTCTGGCCTGGAGCTCTGGTAATAAAAACTCACTATCATGTGGACTGACATCAAATTATACAGCATGGCTGCCATTACTAAGTTTTCTTTAGCAATTGGGTGAGACCCAAGCTCATTTCAGCGTGACCTGTGTCTCATACACTCAGTTCTCCAGAGGCCCAAGGCTTGTACATTAACCAGGCCTAAAATGCTATTTTCCTAATATACTGTGAATAGACATTAAGCAGGAAAGGATTTAAATGCATGTGGGCAGAAAGCAACTGAAAACAAGCTTAAGAGAGTATTGAGGAGGGACAACACAAGCCTGTCTTTGGTACTCCACACCTGGCAAAAATGTCTGTGTGGGTCCTCACTCCAGTACAAGCAGAACACAAGTCTTCCTGGCTGGAGGATCACCCCCTGTGCCAGGTCCTCTTTGCTGCTGGCAAAAGCTATCAATCTGCAAGTCACAGACCGGGTATGACAGCCCATCAGGTCACTCCAAATGCAATTAGCCAAAAGCACCTGCTTTAGACAGGTATGCTGTCACTTAAAATGCCAAATAGTATTAAAGAAACAAAAGACTGTAGAAACTGGGTTTCTGTTTACAAATGGGCTCAACCTCCAGTTGCAATAGGCAATAACTTGCAAGTCTCAAGAAAAACAGTTCCCAGACTGTGGGCATCAGCTTTGCAAACAACCCAACTGGCAGAGATGATCAAAACTTGAGGAATGGCAGGTTTTCTTCCAGGACAGCATACAAGTACTGAGAAATCTGCAGCTTCAATGCAGCTAGAGCTTGATGTAGTTCTGGTGAAGGAGGGGTGTAGGGTTATACAAGGACTCCACTCAAGGCCCACACTTCGGATTTGGACTGTGACACTTCAGACTTGGACCAGGAGTGGAAAGTAGACATTGGAAGAGCACGGTCACATTAAAGAAAGAAGAAAAAGAAAAGGCATATCTTGGCATGCAACTGACTGCTCCACTGCATTTTAAATTAAAGGAACTTCTGCCAAGGACTGCCTTCCACCCTTTCTGTTAATACACTCTAATAGATGAGGAATTTCCTGGGCAATAACAGCCTGAAAATTACAGCTTAAACAGCTAAACATATTCCCCCATACAAATGCACAAATGCTAAGTGAAGAGGCACAAGGCAAGATGCTCAACTGCACCCCAAGTGGAACAACAGGCCAAGCCTCTGTAGGAGGGCAACAGTCAGCTCTATCTCAACAGCTCTTCTGTTTCAGCCAGGTTCTGCTCTGCAGAGGATCTTTTCCTCTCATGTTGGACTAAATACATTCTTCAACTGCCTCTTCACAAGGAATTTCTTTGGAAGTTGCTGTGGGTTTTCAGATATTATAATATACTTCTGCATCACCTGATGCATGAGCCAACACTAAAATCTTCACAATCATGAAGCATAAAGAGCTTATTTCAGTGGCTTCTAAAATGCCATACGTGGATTAAAAACTGATGCTGCTGTTGAGGTAGAGTTGGAAATCTACTTATGCTTCAGTGTTGTGATGCAATGCGATTTTACGGGAAGAATAGCAGGATAGAAGAAAATATTAATCATGCTGCAGAAAGGAAACAGTATGCATTTCAGTAGTTCACTTTCGAGTGTATTCTGAATATTTTACTTAAAAATCATAAACAAGATTTAGCTGCGAGAATGGGATACCTTAATTGTTTCCACTTTACATCCTTATTCCACAAAAGGGCAGGCACAGTCCTAGCTCAGTATACTGGTATTACTTTAAGTCTCTCCATCACTGTTCCACTTCCTACTCAGCTGCACTGTCAGTAGGTGTTGTCCTGAGCAGAGCTTCCTTCCTATAGACACACTGGGGAGGAAGTTTACCACTGTGTATCTTTTGCTTCAAACCATACACATGAGTAACCTGCTATTCAGAAGGTAATGCTTTGCATTAAATACAGTTGACTTTTGTTGGGTACAGTGCACACTTGGGCAACCTATGTTTCAAAGCTTGAGTGGGAACCTGCCTTACCAGTGGAGAGAGAGGACAGTCAGCTGGCTAAATTAAGCAACTATTTTCTGTCCCTGTAGAATGAACATCCCTGTCTCTTTTCTCAGTAAGCTCACACAGAAGCCAGCACAAATTAATGCACCAGCCCAAGGGTTTATCACGTCAGTCAAGACAATAATGGCCCAGCTTGGGTGTCCGTGTACCAGCTTGGTATTTGTAGTAGATTGCTTGTGCCCTGGGAGATGCAATATGCCATTTTCCAACCTCCACCTGCTTTCCTTAACCTCAGTCCTGACTGTGCTGAAGGAGTCATCTGAAGGGTCTGGGGCTGGACTGGGGGAATCAAGCAGAAATCACAGAGGGTGAGTTGCTGGAGATGGGAGCAGCATATGCCAGTGCTGACAGCCAGCCCCAGACAACAGTCTCTTAAGCAGCCCTGCAGAAGGTTTATCCATGCTATTGCACACCTCTTCACGTGCTGCATCTCCTTAGTTTTGAGAACTTTCATGTACAATTTTAATTTCAAGTATATGGAGCCAGAAAAAAAGAAGTGTCCATTTGTAGGATTACACTGAAGTGTATATACTCAGGGAATGTGCCTGAGAAACTTGAAAGTGTTACAAACTTAGCAAAGTGCCAATCCTTTTGCCTTCGATGCATTTACAATGACAAATTAAGAGGTATTCAAAAAGAACAGCAGCAAAATGATCAGGGAAATGGCAAGACTGACTTACAAGAGAATTAATTCAGGAGAGTTAATAGCTTGGCAAAGCAAAGACTACAAATGACAAATTTGCAAACATTTGAAGGGCTGACATGAATTATGGGAGAAGACTTCTTAAGAATGATAGGAAAGGATTCAAGTAGGAATACCATACTCAGCTTAAAAAGAAGAGACGCTTTGGCTAAGTGTTTAGAAGTTTCCCAGCAGTAAGAAAGCACAAGAAAACGCTTGTATGACTGAAAGCCAGATGTTAAGAAAGCCTTAGCATGCCTGTGCAGGACAGAGCACCAAAACATGCACTCTGCTAATGAGGATGCTAATATAGCATTCTTGGTTGAGCATATTTCAGACCCTGCACACTTATGTGCATTGTGAGCCCCAGCCCTGTCTTCAGAGTGTTTCAGAAAGTAGGGTTTCCTGTCAAAGAGGATTCAGATGACTTGAGAAAAAAGCACAGAGGGAGATAAATATCCTACAGCCCAGTTCACCAGGAAATATCTGGAGCACAGCGCAGATTTTTGACTCTGGAAGCTCGGCCCTGATACTCCTGGCAAGGGCAGCATTATGGCCTCAAGGCTCTCCATGCCTCACCTTGGAGGAAGATGTAACCTAGAACTGTAATAATTAATAAATAGGGCTCTTCAATGATTTTTCAGGTGTGGAGCAATGCCATGGCTAGGCCATGCTGAAGCCAAGAAACACCTCCTACTGTGTGCTGGTAAGTATGCTGGCTTCTGTGTATTGGTAGCAGTCATTCCCTCCAAAGAGGAGGCTAGCCCTGCCCTGATGTCCAGCATTGCAGAGGGAAAACAGGCATTGAGCACATCCTCTGAAAATGTACTCCAGCCTACATATCAATCTTGCCTAGGCCAAAGCATCTGTCCCTGTTAAGAGAATCAGGCAGTAGGTAACATGCATCCCAAGCCCTCCACAGACCAGCTGATTGCTGAACAGCCATTGCATGTCCCTGAAATGTATAAAAGCACAGTTTGTCTCTGCTCTGGCAGATCAGTAGCAGGGTTTTAAACTTCAACCTGTCATATTGAAGATGAACACCCTAATCACTAACTATAGCTTCTCCATCAAAATGATGCATGCACACATAAACAGCTCCAACAGGGGAGACTGAGGGAGGGTGCCACCAAATAAACTGGCAGATAAGACTTTTCTACCAAGGGCTCATCTAGATCCCTGCTCATGTTCCTCAATTTCTCTCCCATATCAGCAAAATACTAATATAACACTGATTCTTGTGCACTGGCTTGCTCTCTTTTAACGTTCTTCTGCCTTGCCAAATGCAAATACCTATTTTTTTTTGCTAGCTCAGGGACACAACCAGTCCATGCCTGACCACCCAAGGCATATCCCATGGGATCTCTTCTCAGATTTGTAATGAGAAAATCCTAACATCTTTCAAACTCTAGTATACTTCGAAACACAGTAGTTTGAAACACCCTCCACTATGCTGCCTCCATTCATAAGTAACTCAGGAACAAAATATTGCTCTGCAGGATGCAGTTCATAGGTACAGCCTGTTAACAAGGGGCAGAAGCCAATGGCTGAGTGGACTGGAGTATCTGCTCTTCTTCCTGTATGGTGTTTCTTTCAGTTATTCTCTGAGAGTTACTCAGACCTGCCAGGTGATCCAGAGAAACATTCTCAATCTTCATTTCATATCATAAGGCTTGATTACCTGACAAGATCAGTCTGCCTTTTTTCCAAACCTTATCAAGTCAGTGGCAGGGGACAGGAGAATCATCTCCAAAGTGCCAAGCTGTGACCATCCTGAAGGGACAGGATACAACAGACTAACAATAAAGCCCCTATTGTCAGAGATAGGGCTTTGAAAATTTTGATCAGCTGCATGCAGGTCACTTTCAACTTTATTTTGGCAGGAACATTCACTTAACTGCTCCTATCTGAAGACATACTGTGCTGAGGTACGTAGAATTCTCAGAGATGACTACCAAGTGAAAGGAACGAGGAATCAAGCTTGACTCAGAGCTAGAAATTTATGTAAAGAGGAAAGGATTAAAACCCAAAAAGAAACAAAGCAAGGCAGGGGGGTTAGGGGTGGAGATGGGGTGGGAGGAGGTGAGAGACTGCTCAGGTTCATCATCATCTGGCTTTTTGCCTATCCCTGGAGAAGTAAACCTCTCTGATTTAATACTTCAGTGGAAAGTTGCTCAGGAAAGTTGCTATTCTGGAAACCATGAGGGTGAAGGTTGTTCCTATGGCAGAGAAAGCAATTACTGAGGTACACACTTTCTATAAATTTAAAAATATACTCAAAGGTTTGTTTTGGTTTGGGTTTTTGGGGGTTTGGTTTTTTTTTTTTTTCTGTTTTTTTTGTTTGGTTGGTTTTTTACAGTCTCAGATCAGGTGATTCAACAAGACTCTGCTTCTCTACTTTGCAGTTCTTCCTAGGATTCCAAAATATTCCACAAGTATTCAATTTAAGCCTCATAGAATTTGTGTAAAGCAGGGAGACGTTCAGGGTTTTAGAGGGAGGGGAAGAAAATACTAGTGTACAGGCTGTGCTATGACTATAAAGACCTGGCAAATTGGAAGCAGAGATAAACACATCATCCTGGCTCAAAGGCTAACAATCCAACAACACTACCATGCTGCCCACAAAAAAAAAAAAAAAA